>MU224742.1:1763367-1779570 GCA_018584345.1 Thuja plicata
TTTGGATAGTTTTGGATCAACAACTATAACATGGACCTGGATATACTATTTCTTTAAAATCAATAAAGATAAGTCTTTTTTATTCATATATGCAATTATTTCATTAATCATTTTACAATTAGTCCCTTGGATAAACCAATAGAACTTCTTCAAAGTGATAGTTTGATGTGCATGCTTCTTGATTTGATTTAATATAGTCTATATTTTCAATTGGTTTTCTCATTTTTCATGGTTAAATTCTATTGATTGAGGCCTCAGTCAATTGGGCTGTCATCTGAGAAGTATTACCATTTTGAACTATCTCTAAATTTGTTTTAGGTTGCATGTACATTCCATAACACCTTTGAAGTGATAAGTTTTCTTGTAAAACTATCTCTGAGGTTGAACATAAGATTGGAATATTAGTGACTCTATTGCCCATGGTTGATTAAGGCACTGGTCTTTCTTGCTTATTTGGATTATAGTTATTTAGTTCATTGTTTATAGTTTTTTGATATCTTATCTATCTGTTCATTCAAATTACATACACATTTACTAAACATTCTTTCAATTACTTAAAGTATTTCAATTTACAGTTCATGATATATTGCTTTCAGTTAGATTTCTTTCAAGTGCCTTGCCATACTTGAGAGAGAAGGTTGAAGTGTTACTTATCTACTATAAAAATCCTTGTAACTTGAAGGATAAGTCAAGGTATAGGCCTACCAGCCTTGGTTTTGCAGAGCCATAATTGAAAAAGTTCCAACCTTGCCTTGGTTGTGACTTGTTAGTTGGCAAAATCACTTGGGTTTCCAAGCATTGGATGGACAAGTCCATAGGAAATCCAATCTGTTGATTTGAGGACCAACAGTTTCTCCATTCCTTTTCTTGGTAGTGCACAAATAACTCAATGATGATTGATGTTCAATGTTGTAGGAATATTGTGCAACAAATTTCTCTGCAAGGTCAGAGAAGGTATATATTGATCCATGAGGGAGGGCTATGAACCACTCAAGAGTCGGGCCGCCAAGACTCCTAGTGAAGAGTCTCTTTAGGTAATTCTTGTTGTAGGCGACCTCTTGGAATGAAAAATAAAAATCTTCGAGATTTTGGACTAGACATGTCTCCCCTTTGTATTTCACAAATTTAGGGATCTCAAAGTTTGGAGGAAATGGTTTCATAGTGACTGACTTGTCGAACGGGTAAGGCCATATCTCATCAAAGGATACTTCTTTATTTCCCCTATTTTGTATGTTGTGCACAAGGATCTTAAGCTCATTGATTTGTTGAGATAAATCATGAGCATTGTTATGAGTGATCTGCAGTCCAAAAGATTGTCCACCTCCTAATTGCGATACCAAGAAACTTATTGATGTCATTCTGACTGTAGGAGGAGGTGTGTAATGATAAGCTTGGGATGTTTGTTGAGTGAATGTCTTCATGGCAGATGAAGGAAACATGAATTGTGATGATGAGACTTGATATGTTGCTAAAGGGTTGGATTTTTTCCCTATATTCAATACACTAGCACCTACAAAATTGAATTTATTTGTTGTGGTATGAGTGTTTTTATGTGAAGTCATGTTGGGAAAAACTCTAAGGATTTGTTGAAGTTATTCATTTGTGTTGGCATATGATGAAGATGATCATATCCTAGATCATGTAGTGAATGTTGTAGTATTGTAATTGCTGGAAACAAGTCTTCTAGATTGATTGAATCCATTATACCAGTGATGAAGGTGATTACACAAATTTTTTTCTAAGTATTCAGTCAATTGGTGATAACACAGTCAGTCATGGTAAATGCATTTTTCGTTGATGATCTGAACTATTCAAATGACGTGATCAGTCAAGAAGTATCTACAGAGTCTAGTTATCCTACACATATGACCACGTAAGAAAATTCAATGTACAGATGAAGATTTGAAGGAAACATCATTGTTATCGGCTAGAACAGTCAACTGATCAAGATAACGTGATGAAATCGAGGTAGTGGTCAACTATTCATTAATTATCATTTAATTTTTTAATTCTATTGTTAAGGGTCGATTTTGAGGATTTCAATTTCCTATGTTGGCATGATCGCTTATAAATTTTGATGGAGATTTAGAGGATGACTCAGGCAACATGTTTTAGGGTTATTCCACTGACATAAATATGTTTATAAGATAGGAAATTGAAAAGAAAAATGTAATTGTTGATGTTGTGATGATTGTGATTGTTGAAGGCAAAGTTTGTATGGTCAAAGAAGTGATTTGAGCAGTATAAAAGTGGATCTGTCAGGAAGATTTTTCTACATTCAGGTCACTTTATTTGAGTTCATTCTCAAGGAAAGTTCTAACAGGCTTGCGATAAAAATCCTCTAACAAGTTATGCAAGATCCTAATAGGTGTGAAGTTTAAATCCTCTATCCAGGTGACTCTCAAAAGGAGTTTTAAATCATTTAATAGGGTAGTTTTGAACAAGGATTTGTAATAGCTCCTAATCAGGCTATAGATACTCTCAACTAGGTATACCCTTAGCAGGATTTTGTAATGATCCTAACAAGGTTGATCTTATTGGTACACTAGTGATATTTTTGGGTGATAATTCTCATCGTAGTTTTTCCCTCTAACAAGGGTTTCCATGCAAAAAATTTGGTGTCTTTGCGTTGATTTTTGTGGATGCATATTTTGTTAAGATTTTATGTTATATTTAGATTTTCATGTTGGTTACTTTTGAAGTTGATGAAAATATTTTGTAGATCTCTAATTTCATCGATTCACCCCCCTTAGTGCCTTATAACATTAACAATTGGTGTTAGAGCCCAGTTCCCTTGAATAATCCTAAAAACTTGGGGAGGATCCTTAAGGAAGATATGTAGGGTTTAATATATCAAAGGAAACTTGAGAAGCAACTTGTAGATGTAGAGCATTTCATTGAAAGCCTGAAAGAACAACTCATGCAGTCAAGAGAAAAGAGACATGAACTTGTCGATAAACTTGAACAACTATCTGAAAAAAGTGGATAAGATGAATTTGAAGGAGCTTTGGAGGAATTGTCTCAAGAGAATGAGTAGTTTCATAAAGACAAGAAGAACATCAAAAGAGAGTTATAAGATTTTTCAATCAGGATGGGTGAAGAAATGGAAGCAAGGAAGGCGGCAAAAGCTGCAACAAAAATTACAGAGGAAGCCCTAAAAGCCAAAGATGAATCCCTAAAAGCTAAAGTGGATGATCTCTTCAAAGATGAACAAGAGTTTGGTACATTGCATGTATATCTAAATGATACAAATGAAGATAATCAATAGGCCCTAAGGCAAGATGAAAATATGAGAAAGGGAAATGAGAAACTGAAAGGTGGGTGGAAGGATGCAAATGATTTACTCAATAAATTCAATGAAAGTTATGAAAAAATTGATGAGCAACTCAAGAATCGGAGGATGCATGAAGAGAGTCATGGTTTAGGCTACACCATTTATGAGGTTGGTAAATCTTCAGGTACTAAAAAGACTAATCAAGATGGAATGTTTGCACCTAAGGTGAATCAAATAAAATATGGTAAGATATCTTATAAACCAATTTGTTTTAATTGTCATAAGGTTGGACATACTACTAATATATGCAAGAAAAATATCAGAATTAGTGTTCCAATTATTATTTCTAATGCTAGACCAAGTAATTTTCAAGGTTATTGTTACAATTGCAACAAATATGGTCATAGAGATAATGAGTGCAAGACATGGATGAACAATCAATGGCTACAAGTGAACTGACCAAGTCCTTATTAGAATGAGAACCGGTGGAATGTTACATGTTCATATTGTCACAATTATGGTCACATGGAGATCAACTACATATTGAGGACAAGTAGAGGCCATACAGGACCTTGGAGATCAACTGGTATGGCATGTTTTCACTACCACAAGATAGGACACATTGCAAGGTTTTGTAGAGCAAGGAACAACAAGGTGAACCAGCCGGTTAATCATTCAGACAAGAAAAAGGTAAATATTATTGTGAATGTTGAAGATATAGCGAATCGTATGAGAAAGAATTGGGTAGAGAAAACTGGAAGAAAATCTTAAGGAGATTCAACATCTTTGCAGGGTGTGGATAATTCATCATCAAACTAAGTCATCTTTGACTTAGGGGGAGCAAGAATTTTTGAATCCATTAAAGACCCCCTAGATTAATGTGCAATAAGTTCTATTTTCGTATTTAGATGCATACAATTTTTTTGAAGTATGGTACAAAGTTTTGTTTAACTGCATAAAGATTAAGTTGACCTTTTTGAGGATATATGTTGTTTGTTATCAACCAGTGATGCAATTAATGTTGTGGTGTGGTAGAAGATAAAAGGTGAATTTAGGTCTTATTTTTACACCTATGCATTCAAGAGCTATAGCCAAGAGAAAAAGAAGAGAAGTTTGAGAAAGCTAACAGTGATTGAAACGATTGCAGAATATTTTGAAGTGATTTTGGTAAAGAAATTTGCAAGGGTTTGAGTCATTCATCAAGAGGTGACTTAAGAGGTATTTATAAATAATTTTGAGCTTGAATCTATTTTTTAAAGAATGGATACACCTACCATTGTTGAGATCACTGAGAAACCTAGACCTAAACTCAAAAAGCATCCATATAAGTTAGTTGAGGATGATCAAAAGGGTGCCCTAACCAAAGTACCCTAAAGAGTGATGCACAAAGAAGATGTTAGGTCATATATCCATTGCAAGGTTGAAGATTTAGGTGAATCACACATCCATTCACTATATGAAAAGTTGTGTAATAATCTAGTGCTAAAGGATGAACACAGAGAGATCACTGACAAGGGTTTTGAATATGTGATACACATTCCCTCTGGCTTTGAGGAAGAATAGGTCAAATATTTATTAAGAAGAGTTCATGATAAATTCATATGGCTTGAACAATACGTGTGCTAACAAGATCACAAAAGAAGCAATACATGTGGTAACAAGTTTCTGTGCTATTGGAGAGATACCACAACTAAGATCTATCCCACAAGACGTAGTCACAAAACTGACCAATTCAAAATGGGACAAGTGCACAATGATGATCAATGAAATTCCTAATAAGGCAGTTAGATTTGCATCCATGGTAATTGGATACAAATTTTTCTACTCAAGAAGAATCAACAATGTGTCTACTGTTGCAATTTACAGTGCATATAGGATGGTGAAGGAAGGTGCAAAGTATGACTTGTGTGCTACGATGGGAGATCAAATCTTTCTAAACATGGAGAAAATTAAGAAAGATAAAAGGCAAGTATTCAAAAATGCTCACTTTCTTATGGGTATGTTTTTCTACTTCCAAAACATTTTCCTTGGTATTGGTCAAGTTAATTGGTTGGTTGACACACTGGTGGTTATCCAAATGAGAAACTATGTTAGAGTGCTTGGGAATGACTTCACCAAGAAGGTCTGGGGTTATTTCAAAAACTTTCAGAACAAAATGCATTAGAGATAGATGATACCAGCTGAGATTGTTGAAAAGTATGAGAATGATGTTTGCTTCATGGTAGATACTGATACATGTTTGATGGAAGTGGTTGTACCTAGGAACTCATGGGCCATGCCTATGGGTTATGAGGTAGATACAAATTTTTTAACCTTATAGGTTGAAGATCTATTGTCCAAACCATTTGATCCAAATACTCCCAGATTTAGAACTTACAAGGAGAAGTCCCTAGAAGTTTCTGACAAATTAAACAAACTAGTCATAGAGAAGAAGATCAGGAAGGAAGTGAAATAATTTTATCTAAAGAAAGGCTTCACATAAGAAGATATTGATAAGGCAAGAGAAAGATATGGATCTGAGAAGGTTGGAACATCAATATCAGTTACTGGAGATGATGACGTGGAAATTGTTTCTTCTACAATTGGTGGTGTCCCAACTGGTAGACAGACAAGGAGTGCTACAATAATCAAGAAGGATAAACCCTCTCCTCTAGCTAGGATTCCAATGAGATGATCAGTAAATCCAACACAACCTGAGCCCACAAAATAAAAGTATGCTACTGCAACAAAGGTTGTTGGAAAGAGGAAGAAATAGAAGGAAAAAGGTACAAAGAAACACAAGCAAAAGCTAAAGGAATACAGTCAGAAGAAGAAAAAAAATATTTAAAGGCTCAAGGTAAGAGATCTAAAGTGGTTGACACCCCCACCAATAAATCTGTTAAACCAAACTTTAGCAACTTTATTTTTGTTGATAGTGTCATTGATAAAGTCAAGAAGTGGGGTATACTTGTCGGTGTCAACAAGTATTATGACAAGTTTATGAGGAAGATCAAAGGAAAATCAAAGATGTTGTTGTAGGAAGTATGTATAGGTTAAGTCAGGTCCTTATTGAATTACAAGGACAAATTCCTAATTCTTTATATGGTAAAATTGAAGTTAGATGGAAGGAAAAATTTAAGCAAGACAAAGAAATAATAGAATATGTTTTACTCCAATTACAATTAGAAATGTCAAAAGAGGAAATCAAAGCAACTCTTAAGAAAATTATACCTACATTCAAGACTAAGACTAGAGTTACAAGACTACTAATTGGTGATTCTCAACCAGTACAAGATGAAACAAAGAGCATTTTGAAGAAGTGCTTAGGTCTTGTTGAGGAGGATGAAGAACATGGAGAAGTAAAAGAGGAACAAGAGAAAGGATAAGAGAGTGATCCATAGAAAATTGAACTTATCGATGAAGGGTGGACCATAAATGGTGTGAAGATCACAATTGATAATGTTTATTTGAATAAGCCCAAGGATACCATAGACACCACAAGTGATATTCTTGTCATGGATATTCCTGAAAAAAAGGGACACTAGAGAGAAACAAGAGAAAGCACCCAAGGACACTCAAGAAAAACAAGAAAAGGAGACATAAAATAGAGGAACCGGTCAGGATATGACCAAAGATGCATTAGATGGAACACCTATAGATGATAAAATGTAATAGGTACCAATGATGGAGGAAACATGTGGAAATGAAGAAGTTGAAGATGAGCATAAGGAAAATACCACAGAAAAGGAGACATAAAAGGTAACAACTTTTTCAGTCTATCTTCTAGCATTGTTCGTATGGATGAAGATATACCAACTATTAAAGGGAAAGTATATTTGAGTACTATGAGTCTTAAGGAGATGATAGATATTGATATGGCTATTAAGTGCAAAGAAAAGATGGAGAAGATGAAACAAGAGGCACATGTTATACTGTCTACAAGATATATACTATTTGAATTAGTGCCTGAAGTAAGGTATGATGAGGAGGCACACCAATTGAACAGTTAGGTAAATTGGTCACAACTACTGGAGAGAAAATGAAAAGTCTAAAGGATGCTACAACAAAGAGAGAATAAAGAGATTATGAAAGGAAGAGGTCAGAAAAGTTGATTCAATCTATTGTACTTGACAGAAATACCTTAACAATGGCAGTGAACATGGTGAAAGATTCTCTAACAAAAGGTGGTAAGATTCTTACCTCAACTTATGATTTTTCACAATTTTTGAAGGAATTAGATAAGAAGAGATGTGAAGCTCAACAAGAGCTAAGGATATTAAAAACAAATTTTTTATTCTATCAATGGTTTAGCTATAATTTTTGGAGGTCAATTTAGTGCAGTAAATCATAAGCTTAAGGCTTATAGGGATGGGAAGGAAAAGAGGATTGCAAACTTAATGGAGTTACATAGTCTTTTGATTCCTAAGTTGGAGATTTTTAAAAAAAAAGGTGTTAAAGAGGTTGGAATACTATTAGTCTCACCTGCTCCTTGCACTGTATAAGGATTGGAGGAGCTTGCAGATTTTCTACATGGGCAGATACTTATCATGGAGAATCTACGGAACAATTGGGTTAATGACTTACACCTTTTGAATGCTAGGTATATTACAGAATTTATAAATTAAATTTTTCCTTTTGGTTATCCATTGTATTACCTTTCTCATTGTTGTCAAAGGGAGAGTAGTATAGAGTGAAAAAAATGGTTAAGTATTTGTAAAGGATAATAGTATAGATATAGAAGTGAAATATGTTGCATGAAATTGCATGATCTATTTGTAATTACCTTAGGGGGAGTTATTATTGCTTGAAGCTTTGTACTTGATTGATTTTATTTTTGCATAGTTCGACACTTAGCAATTTTTCCTAAGTGTTGTCATCAATTCCAAAGGGGGAGATTGTTGGCATATGATGAAGATGATCATATCCTAGATCATGTAGTAAATGTTATAGTGTTTTCATTGATGGAAAAAAGTCTTCTAGGTTGATTGAATCCATTATACCAGTGATGAAGGTGATTACACAAGGATTTTTCTAAGTATTCAATCAATTAGTGATAACATAGTCAGTCATGGTAAATATGTTGCATGGTGATGATTTGGACTATTCAGATTGTGTGATCAGTCAAGAAGTATCTACAGAGTCATGTTATCCTATATCTATTATTATGTAAGAAGATTCAATGTACAGATGAATATTTGAAGGAAACATCAGTGTTATTAGCTAGAGCAATCAACCGGTCAAGACAAGGTGATGAAATCGAGGTAGTGGTCAATTATTCGTCAATGATCATTTCATTTTTTAATTGTATTGTTAAGGGATGACCTTAAGGATTTCAATTTCCTATGTTGGAATGATTGCTTATGAATTTTGATGGATATTTAGAGGCCGAATCAAGTAACACATTTTATGGTTATTCCACTGACCTAAATATGTTTATAAGAGATGAAATTGAAAATAAAATTGTAGTTTTTGATGTTGCGATGATTGTGATTGTTGAATGTAAAGTTTGTATAGTTAGAAGAATAATTTGAGAAGTACTAAAGTGGCTCTTTTAGGAAGATTGTGCTACATTCAAGTCACTTTACTTGAGTTCATTCCCAAGGAAAGTTCTAACAGACTTGCAATCAAAATCCTCTAACAAGGTTACTCCTAACAGGGTATGTAAGATCCTAACATGTTTGAAGTTTAAAAATTCTAACCTAGTGACTCCCAGAAGGAGTTTTAAATCCTTTAATAGGGTAGTTCCTAGCAAGACTTTGTAATAGATCCTAACTGGTCTATAGATACTCTTAACTGGGTATACCCTTAGCATTGTGTTTTAATACTCCTAACAAGGATAATGTTATTGGTTCACTAGTGAGATTTGTGGGTGATAATTCCCACCATTATTTTTCCCTCTAACAAGGGTTTCTATGCAAAAAAATTTGCGTCTTTGTGTTGATTTTGTGGATGCATGTTTTGTTAATATTTTGTGTTATATTTAGCTTTGCATGTTGGTTGCTTTGGAAGTTGATGAAAATATTTTGTAGATATGTGATTGCACTGATTCACCCCCTCTTAGTGTCTTATAATATTAAAAATTTATTAATCAAAATGATGGCTGTGAAGTTGATGTGGGAATCAATATAGAAGGCCCACTAGAAGTGGCCTTTCCTTCGTCTTGTGATGATGTTGCATAAGAGGTTGATGTTGTGGCCATTTTTGTAGCGGTTGTAGCCTTGATGATATTGTTGGCAAGGAGGGATTCATAAAAAATCAGCAGGTACTATGATACCATTTTTTATAAGGTTCAAGAAGATTTCCCCACTATTTTGGTTGATGGCCTTCTCAACCATCTCTAGATTATATGGATCACTAAGGAAATTGTTCACCTGAGTAGGTCTTTCATCATGATCCACCAATTCATTCTCTTCAAGGAAATTAGTGATGTCTTCAACTTGTGTTACATGACCTTGAAAGAATTGATGAACAAAAGGATTCTCATCATCATGGTTGGTATATGTTTGTGTGTGCCTCATGTTTTTATCTTGTGATCAAGTACCAACCATAAAAGGGTGATATTTGAAGGATGAAAGATGAAAAATGAAGTCTTAGAAATGAGGTGTAGAGAAGATTTGATGGTGATGAAGGATGAACCTAGGAACAAAGATTTGTACTTTATTTGATTGGATTTGGATTGATTGGATTGAGCTATATTGGGTTGATTGGATTTGATTCACATGATTTGAGATTGATTTATTTGCATTAAATTGGACTTAAAGGTTTTGAGACAAAACCTAGGTGAAACAAGACCTTATGATGATACAAACACTAAGGGTTGATTTGGATGAATAGTATCTTCGTCTAATTGGAGATAGACTTATGATCCCAAGCAAAATAAGATAAGACTGATGGAATTAATTACTTGAGATGTACTAATGTTCTACTTGAAATAATTTTATTAGATGCGTTTGCTAAACGTGAAGGTCATGTGACACTTTTGATTAAAATATTTCAACCTAAGATGGATGAAGGAATGAAAGATGGGACTTGATTTGATAGTCTTGACTATAGTCAAAAGATTATTGATTTTTTCTCCTAAAATCAAGATGGAAGAAATGATGATTTTGATGGAAAGATAAGGAGATGAAGGATTGATTTTGATTTGATTTGAGAATCAAATATCAATGATGGGGCTCATCTATTCATATCTCTAAAAATGAACAAATGCATGATTCACGCGATTTTTGGCCATGAAACATGAAACTTTGTTGTTGAAAAATTTGGCATCAAATTTATTAATGTCCTTGATTTTGTGTCGATTTGATTTGATTATATGTTGATTCTCTTTGGAATTCCTCTCAGCTGCTTTCTTCTCTCTATAGAAATAAGAAATTTGAAGTTTTACTTTCTTATGCTTCCCTAAATCTATGATGTCCTAGAAAAAATGTACTTTTGGCTTAGCAAATGAACATTTTGGGATAGATGATTTTGAAGACCTCTAGAAAATTGAATTTTTGATGTTTTGACAGGGTCTGACTGCTCTCTTTTTTCAGGCAGAGGTGAAAATTCTCAGACACAGATGATAGTCTATGAAGACGATAGTCTTAGGTCAGAGATGACAGTTTAGTCTCAGATAGCTCTTTGACTGATTTTGACTAATTTGATTGATTGGACCGATCTGATCTAATTCTAGGTCAATCTATTCAATGATAAGAACTATTTTTCAAGTATTCAATGTGAGTGACTATGCTAAGTTTATCACAAACACAAGGAAAAAAGCATATGTGTGAAAACAATCATGAAAGGGACAAAGCAACCTTAAAGAATTCAAATAGTAGTGAAAGTCAAGCTGATATAAATAATGTAACTTTGAGATGTGTATGTTCTAGTGATATTTTCAAATCACTTGAGTTTTTACGTGGCTTAACACAACAAAGACAGTCAAGAAATTCCTAACCTAAATAATTGGATTAGTCCTCAAAAAAATTTCCCACATGATATCCTTAGACTTAGACAACCTTGTCACCCCCTAAAGGGTGCCTGTATTTTTTCCTTTGCGAGAGCTATACAGAATATGGATAAAGGAGACTGCACAATGAGACCTCCAATGTCATATTATCCACTTTAAAAAGCTCAAGGGGATACATATGGTGAGAGTATTCATTAGGAGAGATTCTTCCCTCTCCTTGCACAAAGCTAATGAGACTTTTAGAGGTGAATTGGGTAAGCTTCTACTCTAGGGTGTCTAGTAAGTGCATTCGTTCAAAGATATCTTATGAATCATATAAGGCCTCATGTTATCATAAACTATATTTAGATCTTATAGATCCTAGAGGAGACTAGGTACAAGATATATTTTCCCTTCGAGACTTTAATCTCAAGGAGGTATTTATTTATAATGGGTCGGAAGAGGCTGGATTTTCCTTGTTTCCACTTGAGACATTCCCGCAATATTTTTCTCTCACCGATAGGCCCTCTAAAGGATGAACATGTAAATGTAATGCATAACAAGTAGAGGTCTAGATTTGTGATTTTACTCAAGGGAAAAGAACATACTTACCTATTTCATTTGCTTCACCCAAACACGCAAGACACACAATCATTCATGAGGTTCCTTTCTAAGTATAATATTAAATGAGTGTAGGTTTCTGGTTATCTTATAAAGAAAAGAGTGCATACTCCCCTATCACTTAAAAAACCACTACAAGTGAACCTTATTAATATGCCTAAGAAATTAACTTAATGAAGATACAACATTTATTCATATCTCCTAGGCAACCTGAAAAACCATTATGTGAGTAGTTTGAATGTTTCAAAATATTTTCTACTATCATTCTACAAGGCCAACTATTAGTAGTTTAATGATTAAGTCTTCATTACACGCCCTACAATACAAAATGTTAGTAGTTTTTAAAATCAAACTTCAAATTCAAGGTGCTACAATGAAAATATAAGTCAGTAACATGAAATCTTGCATAAAACTCAATTTTTTTAATGAAATGACGTAGGCAACAATGACAGGTCACATACGCCAATTTGCACAGATGTAGGTCAAATTGCACATACGACAGTCAAAAATAAAAGTTATAAAAATAGAGAAGTATACATGCCACGTGCTAGTTTCTTACATGCACAGATTTTGAGAATCACAAATGATGGTCAACTTACGCAGATGACAATGTATAAAAGGCAGAGTTAGTTTTTGTGATCACAATTTAAAAAAAAAAAAATTGACAACATCTAACCCTGTAAAACTAGTTATCTGACAGAAAACTGAGAGCTAAAAATCTCAAATATCACAGAAAATCACTTTAAAATGTAAAAAAATATATGTCCTTTCTCTCATAGCACAAATCATAGTCTACTGTCGTAGATGCTGATTTTCACAGATGACGTTCTCAACTCATAGATGCCTCTGTGTAAATCAGAGATGACAATATGTGACTAGGTCTATAAAATGACAAAACTTTTCAAAAAATTAAATTTTTTTAGGGATGTGGGTCCCATCGTGCATGCCAAAAAGTATGCGGTTGAAACCTACCTGTGTGGAACAAGCCTAAACATGAAAATGTTATGAATAAAATTATATATATCACATTAACATATTTAAAATCTTAGTTCCTACACAAAGCTTCTTCCACAACCTCCGATGAGAAGAAACAAGTGCGCACAATATTTAAATCCCATTTGATTGATAATAGATGAGTGATCTTAAATACAAACTAAATGGAGCAAGATTGGATAAACTCAAGGACTAGTTATGTAGAACTAACCTCAAACATTCAATGCAAATTCAAAGAGTAGATATGAAACTAACGCAAGATCCTAATGAGTAATTAATGAAAACTAAGAGCTAAAAATGGATGCAACTACCATATTGAATGAATGCATACAACTACAAAACATGTTAGTAATAAATCTCTATGAATGCAAAATAGCTCTAAAGACAAAATAACATAATAACTCTAGTATGCAAATGATGGATGATTTGCTTATTGCAAGGCTCCTTTTTATAGGATTTTGGAGGGCTTGGGTGATGTGGCATCCACATAGGTGCCACATGAAAGACAAATAAGTCATGCACAATTCCAAGGTTGCTCACACATGTGTGAGAAACTTGGGATGTGATGGGTCAATATGTACTTCAAGTACACATTTAAGAGATCTTGTCATAGATGTGTAAGAAAAAGTTATAGATTTGGTCCAATGAACACTTTAGGAAAGTGTAAGAGGTTGTCATCAAGGTTGTAAGAAACCTTGTTTTGATAGTTTAGGAAATCCTTGAAAGGGTGATTTTTGGAAATTTTCTCACACGCGTGTCAGAAAATAATTAGCACTAATAGGTGTAGGAGTCTAAAAATTACCCTAATAAAGTGAATAGGTTTATTTGGTTGAGAGTGATGTGGATAGGGTAGAATCTATGTCTAAATTAGGATAATATTAAATAAGATTTATTTTAATCATGGTTTAGAAGAATAAGTCATGTGAGGTATTAAATAAATATAATTTATTTTAAAAGGGACTATGTAGGGAAAATGTATTAAATTAAATTTAATACATTAGGGACAAGTACTTAAATTAACTTTAAATACCTAGGACATGAATTTATTTAATTAAATAAATAGATGAAAGTAGTATTAATAATCAATTAATTATAATGCCATTAAAGAGCACTAATTAAATAAAATTTAATTAATGTAAAAGGATGATTTTAGACATCTACATGTGTGAGAAAAACAACATGTAATAGAAATCAACTAAAAATAAATTACTCAACATAACTTAATTATAAGAGATCTCAACAACAACTAACATTAACTCACTCAACTAATTACTACAAAATAAATGAAATGAATTATCCAAATTAACTATCATGTAGAAATGAAAATAAATCACACTAAGTTAACTACATGTGCAAAGATGGAATAAAAAAACTAATCTAAGCTAAGATAACTAAGATAAATTAAAGATATTACAAATTTGTGGGACTCGATCACGAAAAAGGAATCTCAGATGGAGGAAATCCAGATCATGGAAGACCAGATGGATGCTTCTGAGAAGTGATCAGTAAAGCTGGATTGTTTTGTATGCTGGAAGTTTCTCGTAGTTAATTTTTTTTGTTGTAAGCTGAACTTTACTATGTAAATCTAGGGTTAAGCCCTTTTTGGTTTTTTGTCTTTAGTTGTGACAGAATGTTGTTGTTTTTGTCTTCTATGCTTATCTTTTCTTTACTTTTTTAAAAGGTTTCAGGGTCCCCTTCAAAACCTATAGTTACCTTAATAAAAAACATAGAGTTACGTCACCTCAAGTGGTAATTGCTAGAGGGGTCATAATCTTAGATCAAATCAACACTTTAGTTGAACTAAAAGTAATCATTACTTGTATTAAGTATCACTAAGTATTACAAAATAACAACAGAGTATATTGTCAATTGTAATGTAGCATAAATATATTAAAAAAAACATTCTAAGTAACACTCGTAAGACCATCCTGAATCTAAAGGAAATATTAAGAGCAATAGTACTAAATGATATCCAAGTTTTATTCATACATATCATTTTATAATATGAATTGACCTTTTCTGCAACAAAATGACTACTAATTTTTTTTTTAAAAATGGAGCTTTAAATGAAGTTCAACACCCCATCATAGATCATACTAATGTGTAAGAACAAAACTCACACCCAATCAGATGATAATTGCAATTAACAAAGTCTTTAACAAATCACGTGAATATAATAGGATGATACTGTAACACCCCAAAATTGGCATCTTGCAACCCTAACCAATTTTGTTGCATTTGTTATTCTTTTGAATCATCAAAGTCCTATTGAACTAGGCAATTCTGAGTTTTGACTGACTCTACTCGACATGAGTGTCAAATGCAGAAAATTCTAAATCTGCATTAATCATACATTATATTTAATTCCTAAATATCTATTGCCTAAACAAACCTTATGATCGAATTAATTTAATTATAAAGTCCTTGCACTTTAATTAAATTAAATTCACCCTCTTTAGCTAAGACACATAAAAAGGAATTAAATGATATTTAATTATTAAATAAATATCCTCATTTTCAATAATTGAATTTAATTATTCAGATAATTGAAAAAAAGCAATTATGAGGTAATATTTATTTAATTAATTAAATATTGTCAACAAAATCTTCTCTTCTGTTCAGAATTGGAAATTTCTCTTTAATTATGCTTTAAAGAGAAAGAAAATAGATAAATCAAATAAAATAGAATTAAATCAAAGAAAGAAAAATAGTTAAAGCAAAGAGAAAACAATTTATTGTATTCTTTTAAATAAATCTTTCTATTCTGAACTGGATTTTCTATCTATTTTATTTCAAAAGAGGAAACTTTCCATCCTGAACAACTCCTGAGTCTATAAAAGAACTCTCATTCTCTCATTCAAACCCCCACTTACTTTCATGCATTGTTAGAATACTAAATTATTGCCACATTTCTTGATAATATCATATAGAATAATTCTATTTTGTAATAGATTACTTTCAATTTCTAGAATAATTGTATTGAAATCATGTCTTAGACTAAGTTTGCATCTTTCAATTCTTAGAATAACCTTGCATTGTATTGCATTCATGGAGAAAAATCCTTCGTTCCTAGATTGGTCTATGGCTGTGAGACTCTCATTCTGAGAGCTATTTCAAAAACCCTGTTTGGATAGAAGGCAACAGGTCGAATCATGCAGGAAGACAAGATGAATAATCTCATATTCAGTCTTGTGTGTATCTGATGAAGAAGGACTATGTTGAAGTGTATGGTGAGTTAACAAGGCCAAATTTACCACATACATTTCTGGTGCCCTCCATGGGGCAGGTACATTCTATTCTGGCCTCATTTCATTTCACTTTTTTTTTTTCATTTTTTTGCATTTTGTCTGTACTTCCATACTGCTCTGTTCTAATTTTGCGTGAACTTTCTGAGCATCTCGCGCAA
>MU224742.1:1779960-1791194 GCA_018584345.1 Thuja plicata
AGAACTACATGAATGTATCCTCTCCCCTCACCTTTATGGATCTTGGGTGTAAGAGAAATTCATGTGATTCTTCTAGAGTGGCTACCTCCTAAGAGCTTTAGCAGAGCCGGTGAGAGTGGATGCCCAATCGGTAACAGGCTAAAGCCAAGCCCTTCTGAACCAGTATACAAAAAATGCTATTATGATTAATGTCACAATAGATAGGTTTGAATTCGTTGTGGCAACAAAAATCTCCTCCAGTACCCTCGTGGTGTGTTAAAGTCCCAACATCGTTAAGGTAAAAGCCTTGCTTTGAAAGGATTGGGAGAGCCCCCTTTATTGGGAAAATGACTTGATCACAACCACCTGAATGGAAGTCCTTACTACAAACTATTGTTCTAGTTTCCAAAAACCCTCTATCTATTGGCGTAGAAGGTCAAAGACTAACTAAGACACCCCACACTCTTACAGCTCTTAGTAGAGACAACAACCCTTTGAGAAGCAATTCCTTTGGGGTTCGAAGCTTGGTGTGCCTGAGAAGTGAGTGCACATGTAAGGAGGAGCCCGTGCCTCCAAGCTTCTAAGTTGTCCACTAAGAGTAGGCATAGCTAAAATTTGGTTCAAGTGGGGATTCAACATATATTGTCCTGGCTATCCTAGAATTGTGATGTTCTTGTTCTGGTACTACAAACATTCTGTTTAATGTGTCTTGTGTGGGTGTATCATTTGAACAATAGAAACTATGGTCAAAACACACAAACTGTCAATCTTGAACATGTCCAAAACAATGTGTAACTCAAACTATCTATCAGAAAACAATATGATTTCATCTCAGGAAATGCAAACTGGTCTCAACTGTCTGATTCTATAAATGTTCTTTTTTCAAAATTTGCATAGTTTCGCGCAACATTTCCCAATCTTCGCGTCATTTACCAAGAATCTTCATGTGATACGCTATAAACTGTCGCGTGACATTTGGAAACAGTGTTGTTATTCCATCACTTTTTCTTCTGCCAGTCCGGTGTCATTCTTCACGTGATACTGCAAAGTTTCACGTGTGTCAGTGAGAATCTTCGCGCGAAAGAGCATTTCTTTGCGTGAATCTGGAGTCTTTTTTCCAAAATTGCAAGCTAATTTCTATCATTCAGGTGTACTTCTGTCAAATCTGGTCTCTAATATGGGTCTATTTTTCTACCCTCTATCTTCACATAGTCTGAAACTTGGTTTCTTGGGTTGAGAATTACGTGATTCTTTCTTAAACTGGTCTTGTCTCATGTCCTTTTTGGTCTCTTTCATCTGCATTGTCATGTCTTGTGTCACAATAGTCATCTCTTGGCTATTCTAGCCTCATCTCTGACAATTTTCACCAAGGATACTTCACCTTTTGGCATGTTCTGTGCAATTAATTTCAGACAGTTTCAAGTTTGGTCCTAGTTCACATCACTTGTTCAAACTTTATCTATGACTGTCACAACTCGAAGTGGAAAAACATTTCCTTTAATCAATCAAGATGAATCTATGCTTTTCACACCATTACTGGCTACATCTAGTGAGGAATCATCTCGATCTCCTTCCCCAGTATGTCGACCTTTCATCAAATGGTCATTTCCAGTGGATTTTAGTCAGGTTCGAAATCCTTTGTTCCAAGAAGACCCAATTTCAGAGAACACTCAATCTTTTCATACCGAGTCTTTACACCTTGAATCCTTGCATTTTATCAAGATGACAGATCATAACCTATTAGGTGAGGCTAGCAGAGCTGATCTGTTTAAAACTTGGGGTAAGTCCCATTCTCAAGACCCCCCTAACGATGTAGAAGTAGAAATAACTCAAGAAGAGATTGTACAAGATCATGCTAACAAAGATTTATGTAGGATGATGGGAGTTCTCCTAGCTGAGGAGAAAGAGAAATACATTCTTGGACTAGCCAATCAAGGGGCTAAGTTACCCTCCAATTATGATGTAGAAACACTTGTTGAGAAAGAGGAAGAAACTGAAAATTCCCGCTTGCGAAAAGAAATGCAAACTATGCAAGAGCATCTCTCTCAAATCTTGAAAGAGAAAGACAAACCTATTACACAATTCACACTGGAAAGCATCTATCCTTTCCCATTTGACAAAGATCTTTACATGCCTCCTTTTCCCAAAGGAGTTGAACTTCCTAAATACGATAAATACTTGGGTACATCTGACCCTTAAGACCATTTGAGAGAGTTTGGTGCTCTCTCCATGGAATTCATACATGACACAACCTATCTCATGCATCTTTTCCCATGTAGTTTGGGAGGGTCCACTATGGAATGGTTCTCTAGACTACCAACTGGCATCAAAACTTTTGACGAAATTGCCAATTTATTTCTACAACACTATTCTCACAACATCCAACATCCAGTTCATATCTGAGATCTTTGCAACTTGAAACAAAATCATGGGGAATCCTTTTTGGCATTTCTCCAAAGATGGAGAAAACTCTATACACAATATTCTTGCAAGATACCCGAATCTGAAAAGTTGGACATCTTTCTCGATAATCTTCTCCCCAACTTTGGGTATCAAGTATAGCTACAAAGTCCTCTAACCTTTGATGACATGATTAAACAAGTTGTAAGAATCGAGACATTTATGATCAAGAAAGGAGAATTGACCTTACACAAGGAAAATAAACAAGGGTCTTCCTCCTCAAGCAAAGATAAACCTAAATTTCCCAACAAGAACCAAAATGTTGTGAATGATGGAGTTGTAGACAATGTGAATCCTAAGCCTTCCAAGGCTGCCTTTAATCTCACTACCATGATGCAAGCGACCAAAGCCACTAGATAGGCTATGGTAGATTCCAAACTGAGTACTTCACAATTTTCTGGACCTAAACCTTGGGCTCCTAGACCCAAGCGTGAATTCACTCCTTAAGGAGAACCTCTTGAGGCGGTTTACAAGACTCTCTTGGACAACCATTTACTTACTCCACTGGATAAGTCACGACCTTATGATCCACAACTAAGACCCTCTTGGTGGAATGAATCCACTTATTGTGATTTTCACCAAAACAAAGGTCATAAAATGGCTACTTGTCTTAAATTGTGGCATAAACTCCAGGATCTCATCGATAGTGAGGTTATTACTATGCGAGGTCACAACAAAAGTTTTGATCACCAAGCTTTCAAAGATCCATTTCCTCCCCATGGAAAATGTGAATCATCTAAAGGCATAAATACTAATGCTAAGGTCAACTATACATACACCAATAATGACAATGTCATTAATATGGTTGAACCTATTGATACTGAATATTGTAATGTCATTATTCTCAAGGGAAGGGAAGATACTTCCCAGTCCAAAACACCTTTCATTTTGTGAGGGTCTACGCCTCAGTCTTCTAAACAAGAGCAGTCTCAATTCAGTGCTAACATTGTTACTCGATCTCATGCTAAGATCATAATCAAAGGCCCTAATCCTTCTCTGTCTACATCAACTCAACCTTTAGACAAAGCTAAGGTTGAATCTACCAATAAGAATCCAAAAGTGGGTTCCTCATCTAATACTGCCAATTACAGCATTCTCGATCAATTGCAACGTACTAATGCTCAGATAACTATTTTTGAGCTCCTAAAAATCTCCCCTGATCACAGATAATTCTTAGATAAATCCATGGTAGGTCACTTGACCTCCTCACATTACTTGTCTTTCTCTAAGGAAGAGGATCATTCTTTGAGTCACCCGCATAATAACCCTCTGCACATTGAAGTCATGATTGGTCCAAAGCGTGTTCACCGCGTTCTCATAGATAACAGCGCTGGCCTTAATATAAGTTTTTCTAGCTTCCTTACTGAGTTAGGCTACAGTAAAGATTGCATTGATGCTTGCAAAAATATTACTATTAAGGCCTATGATGAGGAAGAACGTAAATCTAAGGGGCTAATTGTGTTGCCAATCAGAGCTAGCCCTGTTGAATGAGATGTTATCTGTCAAGTGCTTGACATTCCTTTGGCATACAATATTCTATTAGGTAGGACATGGATCTATGAAATGCAGGCTGTCCCTTCCACATACCATCAGTGAATTAAATTCCCATTCCAAGGATCTGAAGTGACTATACCTGCTAATACACGCTATGATTGCAATGCCCTCACAAAATCTGCTGACATCTTTGTACCTACCAATAGAGAATCTATTGAATTCCTTGAGAATAAATTAAATGAAATGGAAAAGAGTTTGACACTCAAAGAAATTGACATGGGAGGATATTAGATTGAACCTGTGCTATCTATTACATCTTTGCCTTTGTCTCCATGTTCTTTTGGGAGACCTTCTGAGGGCACTAAACCTTCTACGGTTCCTCCTCCAAAAAAGTATGGTGGTACCTTTGTACAAGCCATAGTACCATTAGAAGAAGAAGCTAAAAATAGAGCTATCAAAGCTTGGATCTATAAAGGAGAAGACAACTCTGAACAAACCACTCCTTATGACATAAAACCTGAGCAATATGGCAAAGGTCTCTCTATTATGCAATGTTTTGGCTATAAAGTAAATGGTCCCATAGGTGCGAATCATGAGGGATTGATTGCACCACTTGAAGCTATTGGTCACAGGACACGTGACTCTACATGTATAGGCTTCTAGAAACTCACATTTCAACTGGGGATAAACAAGTTTATACCTCGAGAAGATAAACAACCAACACCTAAAGAAACATTTAAAACTGCAGAATCTGAAGACAGTTCTGATGAGGATAGTTTTCCTTATCCTATTCCTTCAGACCTGGTGGCATTCTTTACTGATCCAGATGAATTTATGCCACGGGTCAGTATAGTAGACACTGATAGTGATTCTGATGACACCACTTCACTTTCTCCATTAACTTATGAGGAGTGGAAAAAAATATATACTCTAAATCCTGGTCATCAAGGTGATTTATACATACCACCACACTTTCAAGAACAGTTTGACCAGGAATTCTAGTCACTTCTCATTACACAAGAGGTAGCTGATGCTACAAACACTAATGAGGTACCTAGGTTAAAAGGTTCTCATCTAACCATAGTAGAGGTTCTATGTAGAACTCATCCCAAGTGGGGACAAAGAGTTGATTTCACTCACGTTCTTGACATGACACCTAATGATGAAACAGACTCTCATGAATATGAGTTTGACAGCTTGTCATATGCCACCTCTGACAGAGAAATAGATATAGCTAACACATATGAAAACCTTCTCAAAGTAGGTGAAGGGTCTAGTGTAAGGTCACATGAGTCTGACTCCCTAGATGTTAACATGTCATCTACTACGGTTGCAAGGAATCAAAGGAATTTGACTATACCTCTGGATGAGATCGCTTTAGGTCTCAACTTTCTTGTCCACACTTTTGATGATTATATTGTGAATGCACTTGAACCCATCACTCCTCTTTCACTTTTCCATCTTGAGATTATAGAATGGAACTCTACCTCCCCATATAATGAAGTCCTTACGTTTTAGAATGATTACACTCTTTCCAGTTACCTATACGCTATCAAACATGTAATGTCTTCCACTAGTGAAGCAAGTGTCAGCATGATTGAGGCTGACATCAAGTATCTTAGTCACAAAATCAAAAGAAGAAAAAATAGGTGCTCTGATGCTGAAAACCACATTGTGGTAGTATCAGAGCCTAAAATAGTCAAAATAAAAGACGTATCCAAGGGTGAAAACCTCTTCGAGGTGCTCGAGGATGAGATACTTGATGCACTTCTAAGTCATTTCCAAGAGAGATCATCTATGCTTATTGAACCAACTCAACCTATCAACTTGGGTACAGAGGTAGAACCTCAAATCATTCACTTGGCACAATCACTATCAGAGGCAGAAAGAGAGGAATTCACTACATTCTTCCGAAGCAAAAAGATAAACTTTTCATGGAAATATTCAGGCATGCTGGGATTAGACCCTAATCTAATCATGCACCATTTTTCCATTTCACCAGGTGTCAAGCCCGTCAAGTAGAAGCTTCACAAAATGTATCCACATGTAGCTCTAATTGTCAAAGCTAAATTAGAGAAACTCCTTAAGGAAATGTTTATCATAGTAATTCATTATGCAGAATGGATCTCTAATATTGTTCCAGTATCCAAACATGATAAATCTATATGAGTCTACACCGACTTCAGAGACTTGAATTTTCCATGCCCTAAGGATGATTTTTCATTGCCTAATATTGATATGATTGTAGATATGACATCAGGGTATGAAATTTACTCACTAATGGATGGTTTCTCTGCCTATAACCAGATAAAAATTGCGCCAGAGGACCAAGAAAAAACTACTTTCACATGTGCCTGGGGCACTTTCTGTTGGAATGTCATGCCCTTTGGACTCAAAAATGCTGGTACTACATATCAAAGAGTTGTTACTACTATATTTCATGACATGATGCATAAAACAATGGAAGATTATGTGGATGACACTTTAGCTAAAAGCATGCACCAAAAGAAACATCTTGCAGATCTAGGACCTATACTAGATTGTATGGAACAATTCAGTCTGAGGCTAAATCCTAAGAAATGCGTATTTGGCATAACATCTGGAAAATTGCTTGGCTATATCATCTCTGCCGAAGGCATTGAAGTGGATCCTACAAAAGTACAAGCTATCATGGAAATGCCACCACTGAAAAATATTAGACAAATGAGAGGACTTCAAGGCCGACTGCAGTCTATCTGGCGTTTTATCTCTCAACTGGCAGACAAGTCACAACCATTTACCAAGACTTTACACAAGGGTGTGGCTTATCAATGGAACAAAGAATATGATGAAGGGTTCACAAAAATCAAACAGTACCTTGCGAACCCACCAATCTTGATGCCTCCTATTCATGGGAAGCCACTTATACTTTACATATATGCTACAGATACATCATTGGGTATCCTATTGGCTCAAGAAGATTAGCACAACAAAGAAAGGGCTATCTATTACATTATTCGAACTCTGGTCTCATATGAAACAAAATATTATTCTATAGAGAAATTTTGCCTTGCAGTGGTATTTGCTTCACAAAAACTATGGCACTATATGTTGGCTCATACTACATGTCTAATTGCTAAAATTGACCCTTTGAAATATTTTCTCAGTAAAGCTACCCTCATAGGTAGACTAGCTAAATGGGTCATGCTTCTCAGTGAATTTGATATTGAATATGTAGAAAGGAAAGCCATTAAGGGACATGCAATAGCAGATCAGTTGGCAGAAGCACCTCTAGTAGATCATCAACCATTGCACATTAAATTTCTAGATGAGTCCATATTACTTCTCACACATCGATCATGGACTATGTTTTTTGATGGTTCATTTACCAACAGGGGTCAGGTGCTGGGATACTATTCATTACACCTCAAAGGTACTCTTTACCAAAAGAATATAAGATGTTGTTTCCTTGTACAAACAACATTGCTGAGTACAAAGCCTTAGTCAATGGTATGAAGATCGCCCTTGAGTGGCGAGTAGACAAACTCAATGTCCTTGGAGATTCACAGTTAGTCATCAATCAAGTAAATGATATCTATCAAACAAAGGATGACAAGTTGGTACCTTATAAATGGTTAGTTGATGACCTCCAAAAGTATTTTACTCACATCACATTTCACCAAGTTCCAAGGGCAGATAATAAAGTAGCAGATGCCATGGCTACTCTTGCCTCCATGCTACAGATACTTAAAAATGATTTTTAACATGAATTCCTAGTGGAGATGTTATGCTACCCAACCTATGATTCCCCTAATTCCCAAATGATCTATTCTGTCATTGGACATGACTCATCTCACTACCATCATATATTTTCCTACCTTCATGACCAGATTGTTTTGGACACTTACACCCAGAATGAGAAATGTCACTTAATCCACAGTGCTTCATGGTTTGTCATCATAGCTAACAACTTGTATAGATGTGGTCTAGACGGTACCCTCCTTAGGTGTTTAGAACCCGATGAGTCCAAATGAGTGTTAGTAGAGGTGCATGAAGGCATCTGTGGGTCTCACTCTAATGGCCTGACATTGGCCCGTAAACTTATTAGAGCTGGTTACTACTGGCCAAATATGGAAAAAGAAGCTACACAGTTTGCTAAGTCTTGCAAACAATGTCAACTACATGGTAATATGATTCACGCTCCAGCTAAGGAGCTTATTTCCTTCATTAATTTCTGGCCATTTCAACAATGGGCCTTTGAATTGGTAGGTCAGATTTACCCCTTGTCCTCAAATGGACATAAGTTCATAATTACAGCTACAGACTATTTTACCAAGTGGGTGGAGGTAGTCCCTCTCACTGTTGCTAATGGAAAATCAGTAGCTATGTTCATTCTCAACTATATCATCTGCAAGAATGGTGTACCCTCAGCAATAATCACTGATAATGGGGGACAATTCAAAAACAAGGATCTGACAGAGCTATGCTCTAGGTTTAAAATTACTCAACATTGGTCTTCCATCTATTATCCTTAGGGTAATGGACAGGCGAAATCATCCAACAAGACAATCCTTAAAATCCTGCATCGCACAGAGCACAAACCAGACGAGAATGGCATCTATGGATCAATCTAGCTCTCTGGGCATACAGGAAAAGCATAAGAAAACTAACAGGGGCTACTCCCTATGCTTTGGTTTATGGAGTAGATGCTATGTTACCAACTGAGGTAGAGATTCCTTCTCTGTGAGTCTCTCTGAAAGGCCTCATTACTGATGAAGATAATAAAATATCTTAGCTACAAGAGCTAGAACTACTTAATGAACATCGACAAGTGGCATTCGATCACCTTAGAGCATACCAGAAAAGGATGTCCAAGAGCTATAACAAGAAGGTTAGACCAAGGGATTTCCAAGTGAGTGACCTCGTTCTGAGGGAGAACCCTAAAAATCAACAACATCGGATCCAGAAAGGAAAATTTGAACCAAATTGGCTTGGTCCATATATTATTACTACAGTGTTTGGGTCTAGTACCTATCAACTTTCTACTATTGAAGGAGAACAACTCAAAGAGCCCATCAATGCTCTTCATCTGAAGTGGTTCTACAGCTGAGACATCTTCAGTGTGCTCATGTATATACTAAAGTCCTGAAAAAATTCTAAAAATCTGAAAATGTCCTGAAAAAATGATCATCTTAGTGAAAACCTAGCGATAGGCACTTTGATGTATCTCCAAAAAAAAATTTATATTCCAAAAATAAAATTAAAATTAAAAAATTGAAAAAATACAAAAAAAGAGAAAAAAGAAAAAATGTGCCATTGATGAAAACCTAGAAAATAGGCGTCATGGTAGAAAAAAAAGAATTTCTGCCAAGAAGGTGAAAACCTAATAAATAGGTGCCTCTTGTTCCACAATGCTATATCTATCGCAGTACCCCTTGGCTTTATGCATTTGCTTTCCTGCATTGCTGCTTTCCCTGCTTTCCTGCTTACATTTATTTTCAGTTCCCGTCAAGACACCAACTTACATGGATTGAAACTGGTCATACTCTCAGGACAACCCTCCTGGTCTAGGGGGCACTGTCCTATTACCTTTTGAGGATCTACTTCACGATAGTCACTAGTGGTTCTCACTGCGTCTACCTACTGTCGCTTAGCTTATATTGAGTTCTCTCTTCTTGAGAATCTCCCTAACATCAGTCACCAGTGGTTCTCACTGCGTCTTCCTACTGATGTCTAGCTAGTCCTATGATCTCTTCACTTGAGCACCTCTCTCGCGTCAGTCACCAGTGGTTCTCACTACGTCTGTCTACTATCACCATACAATTGAGATTTCTCACATCTGTTACAGTTGGAGTTATACCCAAATGCTCTATCTATCAATACTCAGTCTTGACGATTCTTTGCTTTAGTTTGTATATATCTTCTAGTCACTTTTGTGACACCCTGGTTCCTCTGTGAACCCTCCTGACTTGACATTAATTCAGCACCATATGCTTGGGGGCAACCAAATCTAGTTTTTCCTTGCAACATACGTCAAGTCAGTCATCATTACTTGGGGGCACGGGTCCCCCATTTGATCACATCTTTGGTTTACACCTGAGTTTGTAATCTTGTCACTTCTCAAGGACAACTCATTACTGACACAAACTGGTGTTTTTCAACACCACCATAAACAGTTTTTTTTAACACTATCTTTGGACACATCTGTGTTTTTTCAACACACGTCGGATATCTCAAACGTAAACATCTATCGATAACAATCAAACACAATGCACTCACAAGCACAATGGTGTTTTTTAACACCTCATACACATATACATTCGCAAACTTTGAAACATGCTGAGCTATGATTGAATCTTTCTTTGTATGCTATCTATTCTTATGGATTTCATTGATATTTTCTTTGTCTACTTCTTGTTGGTGTAGTCCCGATGATCCGACAATGTCAAATAAACAGGGTGTATGTGATAAGAGCTCCTGCACTAAGGTGGAACAACCTCACATCCCTCGATCTTGTTTATTTGTACGTCATGGTGAGGTTGATACTATCTCCTTGCCTATTGTTTCTTTGTTTTTTATTGCTTTGTTTGTTATTTGATGTGTTTGTTTACGCATGATCACACTCATGGTTATCTTGGCTTTGAATGCCTCGATACTGGTGTACTCTTGCAACATTAACTAGAAACAATGTTCAGGTCATCTTGGCTTTTGTACCCTGGTGCTTACATTCATTTCCTACATTTTATCCGATTACAAGTCATATTCATATCCTCATGGTTGCATTGTGGCGCCAGTAAGGGTTGTATCGACTTTGATGTTCCAAAAAAATGCTCAATGATGATAATTATACGGTGGGTCTCACAACCATGTCCTAGAATTGCACTTTCATATTGCATCTAGCATAGGATTGCATTTTCATTCTAAGACTTGCATTGTGGTAGTGATTCAGTGTTCTTTTCTTTGCATTCTCCTGGGTTCATACATTTGGGGAGTTCTTCTTCACTATCCTGGTTTCATCATGATTGCACAGGTGTTCGGTCCTCACTCTTGATTCTTCACATGTTCTTTTGGTTAGCATTTGTCATCTTGCATGAGATGTTAGTACCATATACATAATCATATTTCACAAATCATTACCATCTACACATTGCATTTGCATATCCTCATTCATCATTGCATTTACACAAATCATCTCCATACATACATCTTTGCATCTAAATCATACATGTGCATTTCATACATCTACATATATTTAAAACATGTTCATACATTTGCATACATTCTAAATCATCTAACCATCTAAGCATATAGGAAACATCTCA
>MU224742.1:1797294-1825061 GCA_018584345.1 Thuja plicata
AAGGAGAGAATATAAAAAATACCTTAGAGATGTTTCAATAAAGTTCAGGGTAGCAAATGAATTTGATGGATTAATTTGGCTAAATGTACTGAGGTAGATATATAAGGTATATCTATGTTTGTGTCAGGTCCTGTAATTGCTTTAAGTTTTGTCCTCAATCATGCTGGTTAAAATTATTCATAGATGACTCCATGCCCTAAGATTGAGCACTGGTTTATTTTTCATTCAATCAAATGACTATCATTATTAAAATCAATCTTTACTTTCAGTTTGGTTTGTTTTAGTGAAAGTTATAGTGATCAGTCCCTTTAATTCCATCAATAACAAACTAGAATAATTTAGTGATTTCATTATTCTAAGTTTTCAAGGGTAATCCCGCCCGAGTTTGTGGAGCTCAAAGTGTAGGAGGTTTCAAGACCTTTTTTCTGTTGTTCTACTCTATGCTTGGTCAGTGTCAGGGATAAATAGAGTGAACCCTCTGAGGAATATTTTTATGTTAGCAAGAAAAGGAAACAACACTGTACCTCATCTTGTGGGGGTACCTGCTACTCCTCAGTTGTCTTCTCAACAGTCTGTCACTGAGACCGTCTCATGCTACCACTGCCATTGGACCCAATGTCCATCCCCATATGTCGGGCAGGGATGTCTACCTATATCATCCAGGGTTGGAGACCCTACTGTAATCCTGGCTGTGTACTCCACTGTGGTGGGGGCATGTGCACCTATGGTTGTACCACCTGTGGCAGTTCTACCTATGGTTGTACTATGTTCTCTTTTCCTACCATCCCGACTGGATCTGTGAACCTAGGGAATGGATGGGTGACAAAGTGCTCCCTATACTCTGTGGTCATGCCGCCATCCACCACGTCCCTCAGATAATCCCACTGTACTGGGACCAATGCTTGAATGTCAATCATAGTGCATCTCTGGTCTAGCTTCATCAGCCAACCCCTCTGAATCTCATCTGTGAATCTCGCGTATGCTGTGTGCTCCTGTGATATGTCTTGTGGACAGCCAAACTACCGCCATACCCACTTCTATAGGAATCTCTCTATGACCATGATAGCACGACCGATCATCACGTGTGAACAAAAAAAATGACTGAGCTGCTCTTCAGCATCATCCCATGCCTCTGTGAGTCTCCATGGTCTCCAGACTACTATAGCTAAGTCATCAAGCAGGGCTCGCCACTGATCTATCTGACCCAGTGTTGGCTGGGTAATCATGCCTCTGTATCTACATATATAAGGCTCTAGAGCCTGCCTCATATCCTCACATATTGGCCTAGTGACGGGAAGATGCTCCTAGGCCCATACCTGTAATATGAATACCCTAGCTGCCATACTCTTTGCCTCTCCATAGGTGATCTCATGAATCTCATGATGCATGTGGGCCAACATGCATTGACCCCATCCATAATGTCAGGGCCGTGCTAACATCTGCTGAAGTATCCTGCCCCAGCCACACTCCAGACTGTGCTGTCCATGATCAGGCATCAGGTAACAACCAAGGAAGCATGCTAACACCACTGGAAACTTATGTGTCGAACCATACTCGCTGATCAGATCCTCCCAAGGAATTTCCCTACCCATGACCAGATCATCCTGTAATATCTCTCAAGGCTAGTGTCCCTAACCTGGGATGTGTCTCGTACTCTACCCTGGCACCGTGGAATGGGATCCTTAGAATCCGGTAGATGTCCTCCGAGGTCACGGTCATCTCCCCCTATGGCAGATAAAATGTGTTCATTTTTGAGTGGAAACGCTCAACCAGTGCTCCTAGTAATCTGTGATTTACCTGAATCTCGAGTACATCACATAGAGAGGTCAGGCCCAGTGTCCCCAAATGCGTTGTCTTAGATATTGGGGGACTAAGCTTCATTCCAGAGATAGTCCTAAAAATCTCTATTGATTCTCTTGTTGGATAGGTATCAGGGCAATCTAACCCTGAATCTTGATAATCAAGCTCTGTTCTAGAGACGATTCTGAATCTCTATCTTTTGAGACAGGTATTGGGGCAATCTAACCCTGACTCCTAAAGGTTGAGCCTCATTCTGAGGACATTCTTGTGAAAGATATCAAATCCATTTAGGTATCAGGGCATTCTAACCCGGATCCCTGAGGATCAAGCTTTGTTCTGAAGATGATTCTCGAAATCTTAATCTGTTAGGTATCAGGGCATTCTAACCTGGATCCCTGAGGATCAAGCTTCATTCTGAAGATGATTCTTGAAATCTTAATCTGTTAGGTATCAGGGCATTCTAACCCGGATCCCTTAGGATCAAGCTTCATTCTGAAGATGACCCTCAAAAACTCTATTTGAACGATGTCTCGACAACCTAACCTAGACTTCAGAGAGTCAAGCTCTATTCTGGAGATGGCTCTAAAATATTTGCATCATCAATGTTCAAATCTATTCTTCTGTGCTTTAGGCATCAGACTATTCTTTGAATCAATGCACTACTCGTCCATCAATTCAAAGAGGGGAAAAATGTAACACCCCAAAATTGGCATTTTGCAACCCTAACCAATTTTGTTGCATTTGTTATTCTTCTGAATCATCAAAGTCCTATTGTACTAGGCAATTCTGAGTTTTGACTGACTCTACTTGACATGAGTGTCAAATGTAGAAAATCCTAAATCTGCATTAATCATACATTATATTTAATTCCTAAATATCTATTGGCTAAACAAACCTTATGATCAAATTAGTTAAATTATAAAGTCCTTGCACTTTAATTAAATTAAATTCACCCTCTTTAGCTAAGACACATAAAAAGGAATTAAATGATATTTAATTATTAAATAAATATCCTCATTTTCAATAATTGAATTTAATTATTCAGATAATTGAAAAAAAACAATTATGAGGTCATATTTATTTAATTAATTAAATGTTGTCAACAAAATCTTCTCTTGGGGCAGCTTGTTGTTCTCTGGGTTTTCATGCCTATCTCTCTTCTCTTTTGTTAAAGGGTTTCGGGGTCCCTTCAAAACCTATTTTTACCGTAATCAAAAACTAAATCTTCTCTTCTGTTCAGAATTGGAAATTTCTCTTTAATTATGCTTTAAAGAGAAAGAAAATAGATGAATCAAATAAAACAGAATTAAATCAAAGAAAGAAAAATAGTTAAAGCAAAGAGAAAACAATTTATTGTATTCTTTTAAATAAAGATTTCTATTCTGAACTGGCTTTTCTATCTATTTTATTTCAAAAGAGGAAACTTTCCATCCTGAACAACTCCTGAGTCTATAAAAGAAATCTCATTCTCTCATTCAAACCCCCACTTACTTTCATGAATTGTTAGAATACTGAATTATTGCCACATTTCTTGATAATCTCATATAGAATAATTCCATTTTGCAATAGATTACTTTCAATTTCTAGAATAATTGCATTGAAATCATGTCTTAGACTAAGTTTGTATCTTTCAATTCTTAGAATAACCTTGCATTGTATTGCATTCATGGAGAAAAATCCTTCGTTCCTAGATTGGTCTATGGTTGTGAGACTCTCATTTTGAGAGCTATTTCGAAAACCCTATATGGATAGAAGGAAACAGGTTGAATCATGCAGGCAAATAGGATGAATAATCTCATATTCATTCTTGTGTGTGTCTGATGAAGAAGGACTATGTTGAAGTGTATGGTGAGTTAACAAGGCCAAATTTACCACATACAGATACCATTATGCTAAAGAAAGGCTCATTAATTTTTTATTGTGACCATGTCTTCTCCATTATAATAATGTTAACCACTTGCAACTGGAGCTTTTCATTCATGTCTTGAGACTACAAGTTAGTTAATAACAAGGACATATACACAAAAAAACTAAATCATTTGAAAACACCATAAAAATCACAATTAATTACTACATCATAGAGACGTAATTATAATATAAACCATTATATTATGCATATTTAATTATCATAGTAGGTTCATCATAGTATGTTTAAAGACTAAAGAGTATTCACAAAGTCTAACAAAATATCATAAAACTATCCCAAAGTACCCAAAAGACATATATTTATGGACTCATCACCCCCCCCCCCAAATTAGGATTTTTTTTGTCCTCAAGCAGGCCTACAATTTTAGTATAAAACATCAACTCTATAATCCATAGACTGGGTAAATCCTATTCCTTCTATCATATAAAATCCTTTTCAACCCTTTATCTACTCTCATCTTTTGCATTCCCTTTTTAAGTCCAAAAAATATCCTCCTAACTAGTGTGGAACTAGATAGAGGAAGAGTGGCAACTGAAATTTCATTGGGATCTAGCTACTCTGAGTATCCAATGTTGCCTTATCTTTCTATATGTGATTCTATGCTATGTAATTATAAATTGATTGGGGATCCTTTTTGAGTGTTTGGTTCCATTGAGACCATCTTTCTTGGCAAGAATATTTAATTTATTTAACCTGTATGGTGAACAATTTCTTAATCTTGTTGTAGTCTTGTAACCAACACTAACTAATTTTCTCTCCAACTATGTTCCTACAAAGAACATCCACCCATTCATCAATAATATTTTTAGGCTTCTCAGCCTCTGATATGATTTACAATGGATCACTCTTCTCCCATTCTTCGTAGGTATGTGCAAGTTTTTATCTTTCCATTTAATTCCTTAGTTACTAAATCAATGCCCTTAACTGCAAATCTCCTATATAGAAGAGTGGATTCCAATAGGAATTCTAGGGTATAGCCAGGTTATGCAAATAGAACTCACAAATTTGGCCTTGCATCACTTGTGACACTTTAGAAAAATAAATAAGAAATGAACTTGGTGTGAATAATGAGATAGGAAGGTCACTTAACAACTAACTAATTTGAAAAAGTTAAGAACTTTTCCTGCAAATAAAGTGAATAAACTCTTGCTAGTGGGCTACAATTGGATAACTAATTGTGTAGTTCTACCATGTTTAAGAGAAACCTTCAATTTTTCTATCTCTACATTCTTTTCCTCTAGTTGTGTGTCATGAGAAATCTCTAGTTTCTCTTTATACTTTTCCTATTGTTTTATATACCATACAAACTTAAAGTGTTGCCTCCATAAATCTATTCCAAGAGTTACAGTTGTTAGTGTAGGATCAGGCTTAGAAATAGTTTGTGATCCTGTAATGTCTTCTACTCTACTTTCCTTCTTTTGATGGGATTTAAATTGTGTCTCTAGCTTCTTAACTTTCTCTACAAGTTCTTTTTCCTTATTATTTGACAATTCCAATTGAGCTTCTAAAATTTTAATTCTCTGCTATGCTACTTGAAGCTCATTTTCATCACTTCCATTAATGATAGATATACTCAGGAGTATGTCATAGCATTAGCTCTGGTTTCACTAGAGAAATAGGTGTTAGGAAATCTACCATTGGGACATGTTAACTTTAATTAGAGGTGAGAGAGTAATATTAAAAGTATGAGAAACAAAGAAGTAGAGAGTGGAGGAGGGAAAAATAGCTCAGTCTGACAAGATTATGGGGAGCGAGAGAGCGGGAGGGAATTTGAATTCCTTCCTGGGTGGGAATGGTGAAGCTGGAAGGAATCTTGCATCTACTATGGTAGGAGATCAGTAGAACGTGGGAGGGACATTAGGTGAGGGCTCCACTAAGGATCTAGATAAGGACAAGGACCTAGATGATGCTCATTCCCAAGGAGGTGGCCTATAAAAATGACTACAGTGGGTAAGACCGCCTTTATTGGCAGTAGTGGAAAAATTTCTACTGGAATTCTAGCCAAAGGTAGCTGGTCATCTTTATTTGGGGTTAAACCAACAGGAGAATATTCCTTCCCCTGTATTAAAAATATTTATAAGCTTGTTAAGGGCGTATTTGACATTTCTATCCCTGGTCCCCTTGTTGACCTTACGGTATCCAATATGGCTCTAACGCTGGTAGGAAAATTTACTGGGACTAGACCTAATATTGACTTGCTCAGAGTATTTATCTCTATAAAATTGAAGCTCAAGGGGCAAGTTGATATTGCAGCTATGTCAAAGGGTTTTTTCTCTTTTGTCTTTTCAAGCATGGAAGATCTCTCAAAAGTTCTTTGTGGAGGCCCCTAGATGTTTGGTAAATCATCATTGGCTCTTCAAAAATGGGTGACTAACCTAGATTTGAACATAGAACTATTTGAAATAACCCCTATTTTGGTTTTTTTTCCAAGCCTTCCTATGGAGTACTTGTATGAGGATGTCTTTGTGGGCCTGGCGAGTGCTTTTGGAGAACTTCTCTCCATAGACACTATGATAGCAGCAAATTCCAGATCGGTGTATACCAGAATCTTTGTTAATATAAACCAAAAGACAAACCTCCCTTGGTTTATTTCAATCAAATCAAAGTTGGGTAAGCATATCCAATTTTTTGAATATGAATCTATCCCCTTTGCATGCTTCTCTTGTAAAAAATTGAGACACTCGGCAAAACAATGCCCATTAAAACAACAGAAAGAGAAAGGAGGCCAAGGAAAAAAGTGTGAGCCAAGGAAAGAATGGAAGGAGAAATCTAGTTTTAATGAAACATTAATTGAAAAACCTGGAACAAGTCATCAAGCTAAAAATAAGGAGGGAGAGGAAAATGATGAGAATCTAGAAGAGAATAGTAAGGATTGCAACATCCTCACAAAGAACAAGCAGGATAATGATAATAAATATTTAGATAAGGCAAGAAATGATCCAGAGATCCCAACTGAAAAGGAAACAACAGAGATCAAGAACCATTCCAGTCCTCCAACCCATCAAAATCTAGCCCAGGAACAAGTTAAGGAACAAAATGAGTCCACGCCAAAAATATTGAGAAAGGACAATAGTGAGCTTACCGACAATACTATGGCTCAACCACTACTTAGGATGGAGAATCCCTTTATTCCTTTAGGACTAAATTCAGGGGATCATGTGTTGAATGGGATTAATTCTAAAGTGAGTGATGATGAAGTCCTATCCCCTCTTACAGACCTATGGAGTGAATAAATATTGGAAAGCTATATGATATTAGGGGAAATCCAGGAAGAACCATGGATTTGAATAAATGGAAAAAAATATCCTATAAAAGTTCCATAAAAAAGGAGGACAGAATAAAAGAAACTCGTATGGATCAGAAAAGAAACAAGATAACTAACTCCAAGGTGGGGTTCAGACAAGAAGGAAACACAAGGCTAATGTGGGAACTCCCAAAAATAATAAAGGAAGAAAATCCTTCAAAAAGACACGTGAGCAAGAAGCTAAATAAAATATAGCAGATGGTCGTGGCATAGAGAACCTCCCATTTTGATGTGTTAGTGTATTTTAGGGTTGTAATAGGTGTTGTTGTGTGGATTGGAATAAGATTCAATAGGTTGGATACAATGTTGATCAGCTTCATGTGTGTAAGAGCCAAGAGTGCTCATTAGGTGTTTTGTGGTCATTTTGACCTACAAAGACAAAATGTGTTATTTTTGTGCATCTTGGGTTTGGTGTGTCCCTTAGGACCCTAAATTTCCTAACTCGGATCATAGAAGTCAACCATGACCATCGATTTGACAAAAGAAGTCAAATTTTTCAAAATGCAAAAGTTGCTAGCAACTTTGAAAAGTTGATTGAGCAACTTTTGCAACTTCTTGACAAGAAGTTGAAAAATGAAGTTAGACCAGTTGTAACCACTCCTGCTCAGTATATGAGTATGGTTTTGATGTTTTTGAAAGGTTAATGAAGTTTTGAATTGTAGAACTTGTTTTTGGTACTTTTGTATGGATGCTGGTGACTGTATTCTTGTGATTCACAGAGATTTTTGCATTCTATACGGCTGTGTAGGGATTGGGAAAGGAGATCAAACCCCATGAGGGTGTATTTTTTCATGTTATATTTTTTTTTCATATTTTATTTTGTTTTTAAGTTCTAGGAGTAGAGAGTTGCATTAATTTGAAGCTCACTAGTATGTAACTCCATTTGCAGAGTCTCAGTGCCCAAAATGGCTCTAACCTAAGCATCCACCAGTGGAAATGGATGAAACCATATGGGATGAAAGGTTAGAATCTATAAATAGGGTTTTTTCTTTCATTTGTGTTGTTGCAATGAGATTTATAGACCAAGTTTGAAGCCCTATGGCTAACTGTTAGGAACAGGTGAGCCTGGACATGGTGAAGATGGATTTGGTTCAAGTACCCATGATCTTGGGGAAAAGACTTAGAGGAATTTTCAGAGGCCCTAGATAGTATCCTTGAAGGATTCAAAGGTGGGAAAAGGTGAAACAAAGTTTGGAGATCAATTTGGTGACAATTGGTCAAGACTGGTCCAGGGGCCTAATTAATGGGCTAAAAACTAGGGCCTAATAGAAACTAGGGTTTTCGGTGCATCCAAAAGATAATATTTTGGATTATGATAGGGTTAATAGATACCTTGAATATTTTTAACATCTTCTATGGGGTTTTTTGGAGGATTTGGGAGCTTTAGACCAAAAACAGTGAAATTAGACCTACTAGGAAACAAGCCAATTAGGCCCTAGTGAATTTGATACCAAATGAATTGGTAAAGTATCCAGAAGTGTGGGAGAAGGGTCTAAAGGAATTTTAATGGGCCAACGACATAGACAAGATTCTATGGGATGTGTGATAAGATCCTAATCAGGATTTTGAGGTTTCTAGGAGGAAATCTAGTGAAGAAGCCTAGGTAGTTGAAGAGCTAGTTGGACTAGTTGAACCTAGAAGTGTTGTAATCTTTAAAAAATCAACTATACCTTGGAGGAGAAGTTGATAGTGAGGATCTAGGAGATCCATATTAGAGAATAACATAAGGATGGATAACCATTGGATGGTTAGGATAGATTAGGAGTACTTTGGGGGAAAGAAATCACTAGAACCCTAAACCCTCTGCATCAGAGTTGTATCAGAGCCATAACTTAATAGTTTGGTGTATTTATGAAGAAGTAGGAAGCCACAAGGTTGAAAGCATGCCACCTAATGCAATGATTAAGGATGCCATAGTGGACTTGGTTCAAGAATTATTGGCAAAATCTAACTTGACAGAGACAAAGAGTAAAAAGAAGATCATTGAATGGGGAGATGAGAGTGATAAAGATGTTGAAAGTCAGTCAGAAGAGACATATAACAAAGGTAAAGAACCGGAGATGGATAAAGATCAAAAAGTATTCTTGGATGCCTTTAATTCCATTAATAAAGACAGTATGGAACATATACCTTACTACTGCGACAGCCTGAATGGTGAAGAGTTACTGGATTGGCTAGAGGCCATAGACAACCAGTTTGACTACAAGGAGGTATCAGAGGAAAAGAGAGTTAGCTATGCCAAGACTAGACTCAAAGGATCTGCATTGGTGTGGTGGAACATGATACAAGATGATAGGGTAAAAAAAGGAAAGAATAAGATAGTTTCTTGGGAGAGGATGAAGATCAGATTGAGGGCACAATTCTTGCCTATTGACTATGAGATTCAGATGTATCAAAAGTTGTAGAATTTGAGACAAAAAGAGATGACGGTAAGTGCCTACACTGAGGAGTTCCACAAATTGAGCCTAAGGGCTAGAAGACAAGAAGAATAAATGGATAAAGTGGCAAGGTATCTCAATGGGTTGAGACAAGGGATACAAGATGAAATTAGTATGATGGCTCCTGACAGTATGCACAAGTGTTTTCAGTTAGCCTTAAGAGTAGAGGATAAGGCTAGAAGGAGGAATGAATTCCATCAAAGAGGAAGAGGTGGTAACAATAACAGAGGATTCAAAGGTAGGAGTAATTTTGGTAGAGAACAAAGCCCAAATAGAGTAGAGGCAAATCAGTCCATGGATAACAGTAGGGGTAATCAGTTCATAGGATCTTTTCAAAGAGGGGGATACAGAGGAAGACGACCACCAATAGGTAGATTCTAGTCTCAAGGAAGATCTAATTGAGTCTTCACTGACAAATGTTATAATTGCAATCAAGTGGGTCACACAATGGGTAGATGTCCTGAAAAGGCTACCTCATCTTCTATGGGAGATAGAAGGAATTAGTTGGTACAAGAGGATTATACACAAAGTGTCACTTCTCCCATTTCCAAGGTAGGGCCAGTAAAGGATGGAGAGAATCTAATGTTGAGAAGGACTTTGTTGAAAGTACCTAATACCATAGAGCCACCTCAAAGAAAGAATTTGTTTAAGACAACTTGTAGGTCTCATGGAAATATTTGCAAAGTGATAGTTGACTTTGGAGCCACTGAGAATATAGTATCAACAGAGATGGTGGACAAACTGAAACTTAGAAGGATACCTCATACCACACCCTATAAAGTTTCATGGTTAAACAAGGGTCAACAAATAGTGGTAGATGAAAAAACCATGGTGGAGTTTGAAATAGGTGAGTATAAGGACAAGGTCCTATGTGACATATTTCCCATGGATGCATGTCATCTTATTTTAGGGCATCCTTGGCATATGATGTGAAGGCTATTCATGATGGAGAAAAGAACAACTATGTAATCACCAATCTAGGGAAGAATTTTCAAATGGATCCATTATAGGAACCTAATGTGAAAAAGCATGTGGGAACCAGTGTGATGATCTTGAGTGGAAAGGAGTTTCTAAAAGCTATGAAGAAGGAGAAAGGAGTTTGTTGTGCAGTGATAGTGAAGCCAAAGGATGAGACCAAAGAGAAAGCCAACATGCCACCAAAGGTACAAGAATTGTTGGAAAGGTATCATGACATAGTGGATAATGGTTTTCCAAGTGCATTTCCACCCATGAGGGATGTGAGTCATTAGATAGACCTCATTCTAGGAGAAAATCTACCAAAAAAAGAAGCATATAAGATGACACCAAGTCAAAATGCAGAGATAGCAAGACAGGTTCAAGATTTGTTGAAAAAAGGACTAATAAGGAAGAGTTTGAGTCCTTATGCTGTGCCAACTATCCTTGCACCTAACAAGGATGGAAAATGGAGGATGTGTATGGACTCCAAGGCTATAAACAAGATTACAATCAGATATAGATTCCCAATGCCCTAGATTGAGGATTTGATGGACAATTTGGGAGGTTCATGTTATTTCTTCAAGGTGGATTTGAAGTTAGGATATCACCAAATTAGGGTTAGGCCTGGTGATGAGTGGAAAATAGCCTTCAAGACCAATGAAGGGCTGTATGAGTGGCTTGTAGTGCCCTTTGGCCTAACTAATGCACCTAGCACATTCATGAGGCTCATGAATGAAGTGCTAGAAGATTTTATTGGTAAGTTTGTAATATTATATCTTGATGATATTTTGATATTTAGTAGGTCCAAGGAAGAGCATATGAAGCATTTGGAGATAGTCTTGAGGAGGCTACATCACGAGAAGTTGATGATCAATCAAGAAAAGTGTGATTTTTTGAAAACTAAATTAGTTTATCTTGGTTTTGTGGTTGCTAATGGATGTATGAAGATGGACCATGATAAGGTTAAGTCAATTTTGGAATGGCCTACACCTAGGTCCATAGGGGATGTTATGATTTTTCATGGATTGGCCTCCTACTATAGGAAATTTGTAATAAATTTCAGTCATGTGTATGCCCCTATCCTCAACACTATAAAGGGGGAGTCAAATGTCAATTTAAAAGGACTATAGCAGCAGACCAAGGATTTAAAATGTTGAAAAAGAGGACAGAAGAATTACCTACCCTTATGTTTCCCAATTTTGATCAGCTATTTGTGGTGGAGTGTGATGCTAGCAAGCTAGCTATTGGAGCAGTGTTAAGCCAAGAGGGACACCCTGTGGCATTCTTCTCAAAGAATTTAAATGAGTCCAAACAAAAGTACTCCATCTATGATTTGGAGTTTTATGCTATGGTAATAGCCCTTAAAAAATGGAGACACTATCTCCTACCTAGAGAATTTGTGGTCTATACTAATAACCATGCTCTAAGTTTATTGAATGGGAAAGAAAAAATGAATCAGAGACAACTAAAGTGGGTAGAATCTCTGCAAGCTTACACATTTGTCATCAAACATAAGAAAGGGGTTAGCAACAAGGTTTCAGATTCTCTTAGCCGAATAGTATTAACTATACAGGAGATACAATTGCAGAGTGTGGCGTTGAATGACTTGAAAGACCTCTACAAAGAGGATAATGACTTCAAACATGCCTATGAGGCATGTGTAAAGTTCCAACATGGGTTCAAGTTGGAATTCACTAAGTTTATGTTGTAGGAAGGACTATTGTTTAAAGTGCACCTCATGTGTATACCTCAGTGTTCAATGAGGGAGAATATTATGATGGAGAAACACAAAGGAAGCTTGGGAAGCCACTTTGGAGTGGATAAGACACTGGAGAAAGTGAATAGGCATTACTATTAGCCTAAGTTATAGTCAGATGTTAGGAAATTTGTAGAGTAATGTTAGATTTGTCAGAGGGAAAAAGGAAAAAGTAGTAACAGTGGGTTGTATCAACCCCTATCCATACCCCAAAGGCCTTGGGAGTGCCTCAGTATGGAATTTTTTGTGGGGTTACCAAAGACACCAAGGGGACATGATAGTGTATTTGTAGTGGTGAACCATTTTAGCAAAATGGCTCACTTCATTCCATGTAAGCAAACCAATGATGCTTCCCAAATTGCAGGTCTATTCTTCAGAGACATTGTAAGGATCCATGGATTGCCACTAAATATAGTAAGTGACAGAGATAGTAAGTTTGTGGGTCACTTTTGGAGGACCCTTTGGAAGATGTTAGGTACAAACTTGTCTTTCTCTTCAGCCTACCATCCATAGTCAGATGGGAAAATGGAGGTAGTCAATAGGTCACTTGGGAACTTTCTCAGATGCTTGACTAATCGACATGGACAATCATGGGATCACATCATAGGGTAGACATGATTTTCCTATAATGACTCCATTAATAGGAGTACTGGTAAAAGCCCCTTTGAAATAGTATATGCGGTCAATCCTAGAGGGATCTTAGAGTTGAGAGATCTCAGTTTGAAGGACAAGAGGAGTGCCCAAGGGGAATCATTTGTAGAATAGATGAAGGAGCTCCATGATCAAGTCAACAAGACTTTACAAAGGCAAGTGGAGAAGTATAAGTCCAAGGATGATCAGACAAGAAGGGATTTGCAATTCCATGTGGGGGATCTAGTACTTGCCTATCTCATAAAGGAAAGGCTACCCAAGGGTCAACCAGCTAAGCTACTCATGAAGAAGATAGGACCATTGAGGATATTGCATAAGTATGGAAAAAATGCCTATGAGGTGGAGTTGCCTCCTGATTTGGGAATTTCACCCATTTCAATGTTTGTGACCTATATCCCTATAAGGTACCATCCCTATTAGTAATAACTAAGAGGGGGGTGAATTAGTGGCCTCAAAAATTTATCCTTCAAACTTAACCACCAATCTATAAACCTCAGATTATTAAGTCCCTACAAGATGCATGCCATGAAATACTAATAATGATTAACTGTCTATCGGTTTTCTCTATCAATCCTTATTCTTTCTTGATTACCAATAAGTAGTATAACTATTTACCAAAACTCAATAAATAAGCAGAGTATACCAATCAATCCAAAGTTAGCTATGTAAGATACAAAACAGTAAAGAAATGAGTCATACACACATAACACATGAATTTATAATGTGGAAACCCTGTTAAGGGAAAAACCACTGGGACCGGTACCCCAAATTTTCACTCTTCTAAAGTGAGCCCTGTTAGGAGCCAACCTTTTAAAGGTTACAAACCCACTGTTAAGTGAGACCTTGTTAGAGGATTTTATACATAAAGGTTGTCACTTAGTATCGGGCATATATTGCTACCATCCTTGAATTAGCCTCCTTCTTAGACTGTCAATAGGTATCAAGAAATTCCAATGCTACTTTCATGAATCAACCTTTTTGGCACTCCTTAGGACGTACCTCAATATATAGAAGATTGTTAAGTCCTATTCAGTTAAGAGACTTGATGCTTCAATGGTTAAACTGAAACACTATGACCTGTTCATATTGCAACTTTGAATTGCAGATTTTTAGATCGATTTAAGTACATTACCTCTCTGATCAATGTATCAATTTAATCCTTTGTGCTCCATACTTTCTACTCTTTGATGTTGTGCTTCATTGTTCGTCAGTGTCTACAAAAATTCCTTAGCTCTCCTTCAGCTTGTTTGATCAGGACTGCATGAAGTTTTTCTTCATCAATTTCTCTTTAGCATCCTCTTTCTATTCACTCCCTTTAATCCCATTCATAAATTAATTAAGCTTGTCTCTTATATAGACATGATATTCACTATTTCTTGATTCTTGATTTTTGGCGTGAAAAATAATCTAGCCAATTAGATTTAAAGCATAACTCCTTATTTGTCTCGTAGATATCTTCTTGCCAACTGTACAAATCATCTTTAAATCAATCACTTATCTCTGGTCAAATAAAACAAAGTAGACAACCATTTAAGTTTATTTTTAGCTCTGCCAGCTAGATATTTTGTTGTTTTCTAAACTTTATGTTCCGTCGGTCACCACTATAGTTATTTTTTAGTGACAACTGATAGTTCTATCAGTGAGACTCTTGTTAGCTTCATGATCTCCATTCGTCGGGCATCATTGGAATTTTACTCATCGGGCAACCTTTTGACTTTGCTCGTCAGGCATCACTATGGCTTTGCTTCATCAGGCAACACTATGCTTCTGATCGTCAGGTATCATTGTGATTGTTCTTCTTTGCTCTAACTATCGGTGTGCACTCTGTCAGTGTTGTTTGTCACCAAGTGAATACTTGAATTTTATGCATTGCTAAAATCATAACCTTTGTTCCATTGATTCTCTGAATTCTTTTGCATTATGAACATGACCATACAAATGATATTAAGTTGACATCAATGACAATACAATACATTAACTGATTTAATGCCTTGCATTATCTTCAACTTAACATTGTCAAACATTCAATCAGTTACATGTCATCAATCTCTCCCTTTGGCATTGATGGCAACATACTATATTAACACACTATACTATTTATAATACAATATGAAATACAGTAGTTGAGATTCATCAAACTACCAATCTTTTTGTTCATATAACAAATAAATGTCTGACCATCAGTAAGCTCTATTTTAGCTTAGATTTGATTCTTGCAGTTCTCTGTCTTCTGATGTGTTGTGTCCTCTCCTTATGTCAATTTCTCTCCCTTGATTGTTCTTATCTTTTGATGTCTTTTTCTCTTGTCAACAGCTCTCCCTTTGTCTAATATTTTCATACAATTTCTCTCCCTAAGGATATAATCTCTCCCTGTTGGAGTAATGTGATAGTGGATAATATATTTCCCTAGAAAGATCTGATAATATGGATAATTTCTCTCCCTTTGACAAAAATGCCAAACAAATATTTTACAAATATCTAACATTCATGTCAAACAATCATTTCTTTCCATCCATAATATATTCCTTTAATTTCCCTTATCCATCAGCAATACAACAATGTGCTCTAGTGCTCGGTGAAGATATATACTTGTCTATATATAGATGTAGCTTTGAAGTTCATCTTTTTGATTGCATCAACATTTCTGATATTATGATAATATGTAGGTTGATGCAACCTTCAGTCATTTTACTGACTGGTAGACACGGGTTTGACCCATAGTCTCTTTCTCAAGTACTCAAATGTATCCTTGGGCAGTGGCTTGGTGAAGATATCAGCCAATTGTTCTTTTGATTGCACATACTCAAGTATCACTTCCTTTGCTTGAACTTTTTCTCTCAAATAATGATACTTGATGGCAATGGGTTTAGTCTTGGAATGCATGAATGGATTCTTGGAAATGTTTATTGCATTGGTGTTATCACAATAGATAATCACTGGTTCTAAGATCATTATGCATACTTCCAGTAACCGTTTGATCCATGCAATATTTGAGCAATATGTAGAAGCAACAACATACTCTGCTTCTGCAATAGACTAAGAGATGCATCCTTGCTTCTTGCTTATCCATGTGACAATTATGTCACCCATAAAGAATGCTCCTCCAGTTGTGCTCTTCCGGTCATCAAGATTTCTAGCCCAATCAGTGTCGATAAACACCTTAAGTTCAAATTTTCCTTCTCTTCTATACCATAAGCCATATTACTTAGTATTCTTTAGATATCTTAAAATCCTTTTCACAATAGTCATATGTGATTCCCTAGGGTCAGCAGAAAACCTAGCAACAATTCCTACTGCATGTGCAATATCTGGTCGAGTGTGTACAACATACATGAGTTTTTCAATCATTGATCTGTACAAAGTTCAATTTACCTATGTTTTCTTGTCCTCATTTTTCAACTTACATCTAGTATCCATCGGTGTTCCAACTGGTTTGGATTCTTCCATCTTGAATATTTTTCAGGACCTCTTTAATGTATTTGGACTATGTAATGAAAATACCTTCACTTTGTTGAATGATCTGTAGACCAAGAAAGAACTTGATCTCTCCAAACATAGACATCTCAAACTCTTTGCTCATCTCATTATCAAATGATTTGCATAGCATATCATTTCCTCCAAATATGATGTCATCAATAAATATTTCAGCAATCAAAGTGTTAGCATCAGTATCTTCCTTCAAATAAAGATTATTGTTTTCACTAGTCCTTACAAATCTAATACTTATTAGATAGGAATGAAGTCATTCATACCAGGCTCTAGGAGCTTGTTTTAATCCATAAAAGTATTTGTGGAGTCTACATACCATGTTTCTTTTGTCTGGATCTACAAACCCTTCTGGTTGCTCAATGTATACCTCTTCTTCAAGTATTCCATTTAGGAATGCTGACTTGACATCCATCTGGTATACCTTGAATACTTTGAATGTAGCATAAGCAAGCAGTATTCTTACACCTTCTAGCCCATAAATGGTTGCAAAGGTCTATCCATAGTCAATACCTTCCTCTTGTGCATACCCCTTGCATACTAGTCTTTCTTTGTTTCTTGTGACTTCTCCATTCTCATTCAGCTTATTCCTGAATATCCATTTTGTATCGATGACATTCTTGTCATCTGGTCTTGGCAACAGTGACCATGTCTTTTTATTTTCAATCTGCTCAATCTCATCATTCATAGCACTTATCCATTCTTCATTATCAAGTGCAGCATTGATAGATTTTGGATTAAACTCACAAATTAAACAGCTTGAGTTTAAAGACTTACTTCTTGTTCTTGTACCAGCTTTCTTATCTCCTATGATATGGATTTATAGATGGTTCCTTATTAAATATCTTGCAAGTACAATTTCATCTCTTTATATATCAGTTTGATCATCATTTTTTCCTTCATTCTATTCTTCATCACCTTGCACATTACTTTGATCATTATCCTGACCGTTGGTAATTGCAGCCTGACCGTCAGTTGCAACATTCTATTGTTCTGGAATTAAGCACTATTGCTCGGGTAGAGTGTTGGGTTCTTCATAGTATACAAACTTGTTGTAGTCCTCTGGTTCTTTTATGCTTTCCAACTCATTCTTTTCTACAAATTCATCTATCTTTACATTTGCACTTTAAACAATTTTGTTAGAAGCCTTGATAAGACATCTATAAGCTTTGCTCTTGGTGGAATACCCTAGAAAGATACCTTCATCACTTTTGGCATCAAGCTTTCCATTTCTATCATCTTTTAAGATATAACATTGACTCCCATAGATTTTGAAGTAACTTACATTGGGTGTTTTACCATACCATAGCTCATAAGGTGTCTTCTTTGTGTCTTTCATCAATTGTACTCTGTTTAGTGTGTAGACAGCAGTACTGACGGCTTCCCTCTAGAAGATTTGGGACATGCATTTCTCTATCATCAGTGTTTTAGCACAATCAGCTATTGATCTGTCCCTTCTCTCAGCAATCTCATTTTGCTGTGGTGTTCTTGGTGTAGAAACCTGTCTTTTTATACCATGCTCATTACAGAAATTAGAGAATTCATCTGATATAAATTCTCCTCCTCTATCTGATCTCAAACATTTCAGATCCTTACCACTTTGTTTCTCTACCATAGCCTTATACCATTTAAACATCTTGAATGCTTCAGATTTATCTTTTAGAAACATAACTATCATCATTCTAGAGTAATCATCAACAAAGAGAATAAAATATCTATCTCCATAATAACTCTTTGTCCTCATTGGTCCACATAGATCAGTATGGACTAATTCTAGAATATCTTCATATGTATGGGTTTTACTTTTGAAATTAGACTTTTTCATCTTACCTTTTTGACAATTCTTGTACATGATGTTGTCGGGCTTTGTCATCATCGGTAAGCCTCTTACATTTCTTCTTCTACTTATTTTCATCATGTTGTCAAAATTCACATGACACAATATTTTGTACCACAACCATATGTCTTTGTATCTAGTCATTAAGCAAGTGGTGGTAGTATCATTCAGATAGAATAAGTTACCTTTAGTCTGTTCACCGGTACCAATCAATCTTCCTGATTCATTGAAGATCTTTGCCTTCTTATTCTAAAATGCTACTTTGTGACCTGAATTATTCAGCTGAGAAACACTCAATAGATTATAATTCAATCCTTTTACCCAATAAGCATTTTTAGATTTAATTAGGTTATTCAACATTATAGTTCCTTTAACTTCAAATAGAAAAGGTGTATCATTACCCATTCTTACTGTACCACCATTATAATACTCAAAAGTGTTAAACTTTTCTTTGTCACTGGTCATGTGGTGAGTGCAGCCACTATCTATAATCCAGATGTCATTTTTTCTAACCTTAGATATGAGTGCAGTTTCTACATACCTTTCATCTTAATCTGAATCATCTTTCACAGCCACAAACACCATCTCGATGTCTTCATCAAGTTCGGTGTAGATATCTTCATCTTTGCAAGCAGCTAGGTAGCTGGCTTTCTTGCCTTTGTCCTTGTAGTCTCGGGTATCTCTTCTTTCTAATTTTTGATAACTTCTGTAATATTTGTTATCACCTCTGTCAGATTTCTTCTCAAAAGATCTGTCATTACTTCTGTCATCTTTTCTTCTGTTAGGACATCTTGCAGCAAAGTGTCCAATCTCTTTACAATTAAAGCATACAAGTAGCAACTTGCCTTTGTATTTACCTTTGCCTCTCTACATTCTTCTAGCCATAAGTGCTTCTATTTCATCTAGATCTTCTTCTTCACTTTCACTTTCACTATCTCTTCTAGATGTGTGTCTATGACTTGATTTTCTTATTGTCATAGAAGACTTAAATGTAGACTTTAAGTTTGGTAAGACACTATTATCAAAGTTATTCATCTCAAATTAAATTAGTCTACCAATTAAACTATCAAGAGTAACTGTATTGTTTGCTACTTCTCTCATTTCTTGAATGACAAAAACTCTAATAGCATATACAGGCAGTAAGGTTCTTAAGATTTTACTTACCATTGTCTCCTCTTCAAGTGTACCTCCAAATCCTCATATAGCATTGACTACTTCTTTGATTCTTGTGTTGTACTATGTGATGTTTTCTCCTTCTTTCATTCTAAGATCATCAAAATTTCCTCTAAGGCTTTCTTTCTTGGCTCTCAGAACATTTATATCACCTCCATGTACAAGCTTTAGTTTGTCCCACATTTTCTTTGCACTTTTGCAATCCTTGACATCTTGAAATTCAGTATCAGAGAGTGAGGAAGAAATCTCTATAACCATGCATTTGTGCTCATGTTTCTCTCTCATTTGGTCTACTATCAATACTCCTATGGGAAACACATATTTAGTATCTAGGAATTGAGTAACATTATTACCAATACCTGATAAGTGGAGTCTTATCATGCTTTTCCATGAAGCAAAGTTGTCTTTGTTCAACTTGGGCACATCTCGTCTGTTCATCTTGTGATCTTTGACTTAGGCCTTGAAACCTTCCTTTCTAAGTGCTCTGATACCAATTGTTAGTAATAACTGGGGGGGTGAATCAGTGGCCTAAAAAATTCATCCTTCAAACTTAACCACCAATCAATAAACCTTAGATTATTAAGTCCCTACAAGATCCATGCCATGAAATACTAATAATGATTAACTGTCTGTCGGTTTTCTCTGTCAATCCTTATTCTTTCTTGATTACCGATAAGCAGTATAACTATTTACCAAAACTCAGTAAATAACTAGAGTATACCAATCAATCCAGAGTTAGCTATGTAAGATACAAAAAAGTAAAGAAATGAATCATACACACATAACACATTAATTTTTAACATGGAAACCCTGTAAAGGGAAAAACCACTGGGACCGGTACCCCAAATTTTCACTCTTCTGAAGTGAGCCCTATTAGGGGCCAACCCTGTTAAAGGTTACAAACACACTGTTAAGTGTGACCTTGTTAGAGGATTTTATACATAGAGATTGTCACTTAGTAGCGGGCATCTATTGATACCATCCTTGAATCAGCCTCCTTCTTAGACTGTCAATAGGTATCAAGAAATTCCAATGCTACTTTCATGAATCAACCTTTTTTGCACTCCTTGGGATGTACCTCAATATATAGAAGACTGTTAAGTCCTGCTGAGTTAAGAGACTTGATGCTTCAATGGTTAAACTGAAACACTATGACCTATTCATATTGCAACTTTGAATTATAGATTTTCAGATCTATTTAAGTACATTACCTCTCTGATCAATGTATCAATTCAATCCTTTGTGCTCCATACTTTTTTCTTTGTGATGTTGTGCTTCACTGTTCATCGGTGTCTATAGAATTCCTTAGCTCTCCTTCAGCTTGTTTGATCAAGACTGCATGATGTCATTCTTCATCAGTTTCTCTTTAGCATCCTCTTTCTATTCACTCCGCTTAATCCCATTCATAAATGAATTAAGCTTGTCTCTTATATAGACATCATATTCATTGTTTCTTGATTCTTGATTCTTGATTCTTGGCATGAAAAAAATCCATCCAATTAGATTTAAAGCACAACTCCTGATTTTTCTCGTAGATATCTTCTTTCCAACTGTACAAATTATCTTTAAATCAATCACTTATCTCTGGTCGAATAAAACAAAGTAGACAACCAGTTAAGTCTATTTTTAGCTCTGCCAACTAGATATTTTGTCATTTTCTGAACTTTTTGTTTTGTTGGTCACCACTACAGTTAGTTGTCGGTGACAACTGATATTTTCATCGGTGAGACTCCAGTTAGCTTCGTGATCTCCATCCGTTGGGCATCATTGGAATTTTACTCGTCGGGCAACCTTCTGACTTTGCTCGTCAGGCATCACTGTGGCTTTTCTTCATTGGGAAACACTATGCTTCTGATCGTTGGGTATCACTATGACTATTCTTCTTTGCTCTGACCGTCGGTGTGCACTCCGTCGGTGTTGTTTGTCACCAAGTGAATACTTGACTTTTATGCATTTCTGAAAGCATAACCTTTGTTCCATTGATTCTCTGAAGTCTTTGGCATTATGTACATGACCGTACAGATGATATTAAGTTGACATAAATGACAATACAATACATTAACTAATTTAATGCCTTACATTATCTTCAACTTAACATTGTCAAACATTCAATCAATTACATGTCATCAATCCCTAGACATAGGCCAAACCACTCTTCCAGATTTAGCAGATGGTGATTGGGTGAAAGACTTGCCTACCCCAATCCCACTAAAATTTGATAGTATATTGGATTCTAAGGTGATCAAGAAGACAAGGAAGGGTAACTACAAGGAGTACCTCATCAAGTGAGATGGACTACCTGAAGATGAGGTCACTTGGATGATAGAGGGAGATAATCTGAAGCATGGGGTCACCATTGAACACCTCCTAACTCAAGGGACTTGAGTTCTTTGTCCCAGGGGAGTATGGTGCAAAGAACCTCCCATTTTGATGTGTTAGTCTATTTTAGGGTTGTAATAGGTGTTGTTGTGTGGATTGGAATAAGATCCAATAAGTTGGATACAATGTTGATCAAATTCATGTTTGTAAGAGCCAAGAGTGCTCACTAGGTGTTTTGTGGTCATTTTGACCTACAAAGAAAAAATGTGTTATTTTTGTGCATCTTGGGTTTGGTGTGTGCCTTAGGACCCTAAATTTCCTAACTTGGGTCATAGAAGTCAACCATGACCATCGAGTTGACAAAAGAAGTCAAATTGTTCAAAATGCAAAAGTTGCTCGAGCAACTTTTGCAAATTCTTGAAAAGAAGTTGCAAAATGAAGTTAGAGAAGTTGTAACCACTCATGCTCAATATATGAGCATGGTTTTGATGTTTTTGAAAGGTTAATGAAGTTTTGAATTGCAGAACTTGTTTTTGGTACTTTTGTACGGTTTCTTGTGACTGTATTATTGTGATTCATAGAGCTTTCTGCATTCTATACGGCTGTGTATGGATTGGGAAAGGAGATAGGACCACATGAGGGTGTAGTGTTTCATGTTAGCTTTATTTTTCATTTTTTTTTTTGAAGTTCTAGGAGTAGATAGTTGCATTAATTTGAAGCTCACTGGTTTGTAACTCCATTTGCAGAGTCTCAGTCCCCAAAATGGCTCTAACCTAAGCATCCACTGGTGGAAATGGATGAAACCATAGAGGATGCAAGGTTAGAGTCTGTACATAGGGTTTTTTATTTCATTTGTGTTGTTGCAGTGATATTTCTAGACCAAGTTTGAAGCCCTATGGCTGACTATTAGGAAAAGGTGAGCCTAGACAGGGTGAAGATGGATTTGGTTTGAGCACCCATGATCTTGGGGAAAATACTTAGAGACATTTGCATAATCCCTAGATAGTCTCCTTGAAGTATTCAAATTTAGGATAAGGTGAAACGAATTTTGGAGATCAATTTGGTGACAATTGGTCAAGACTGGTCCAGAGGCCTAATTAATAGGCTGAAAACTAGGGCCTGATAGAAACTAGGGTTGTGGTGCATCCAAAAGATAATATTTTGGATTCTAATAGGGTTGATAGATACCTTTAATATTTTCAAGGTCTTTTGTGGGCTTGTTTGGAGGATTTGGGAGCATTAGACCAAAAATAGTAAAATTAGACCTACTAGGAAACAAGCCAATTAGGCCTCCTAGTGAATTTGATACCAAATGAATGGGTAAAGTATCCAGAAGTGTGGGAGAAGGGTCTAAAGGAATTTTAATGGGCCAAGGACATATACAAGAGTCTATGGGATATGTGAGAAGATCCTAAGCAAGGGTTTGAGGTTTATAGGAGGAAATCTAGTGAAGAAGCCTAGGTAGTTGAAGAGCTAGTTGGACTAGTTGATCCTAGAAGTGTTGTAATCTTCAACAAATAAACTATACCTTAGAGGATAATTTGATAGTGAGGATCTAGGAGATCCATATTAGGAGGGCTAACCATTGGATGGTTAGGAGAGATTAGGAGTACTTTGGGGGAAAGAAATAACTAGAACCCTAAACCCTCTACATCAGGTCGACAACGTACCATCCCTGATATATGCTCTCCAACTCTATAAATGAAAGTAATATCTTGGAACATTAGAGGAATAAACAGTTCCCATAAATAGGATGTCCTAAGGAATTTGGTTAGAGGTAGTAAACCAGACATATTACTTATCCAAGAAACTAAAATGCTCAAATATAAAGTGGAAATAATTTATATGTTTAAGAATGGTGGTAGTAATATAGGAGGAGACTCCGATGGATCCCAGGTGGTATTGTTATTTTCTAGAATAAATAGATTGTCAATTGCACTTTCCTTACAAGTGATAAGAATATTTTATTGATTAGGGTTAACTATATAAAGGATAACTTAACCTAGAATCTTATCAATATTTATGCCCCCAATACCAGAAAAGGTATATTGAATTATTGGAAAAGTCTAGGAGAGATCCGTAAGTCGTTCCAAGAAGAAAGTTGGATGTTAATGGGAGAATTCAATACTCCCCTTAAAAATGATGAGAAAAAGGGTGGCATTCCATCCCAGATGGATAGCCGAACTGATCTGATGGACTACATCAATGATGAAGCCTTTTTAGATATGGAACTGGAAGGAATTCACTATACTTGGTCTAATAGAAGAATAGGGAATGACCTCATCTAGGTCAAATTGGATAGATCACCATTATCTCATGATTGGATATCTAGGTATCCGTGCTCCCTTTCTTCTTTGCTGAGAATTGGTTCTGATCATTTTCCTATATCTTTAAATGCTAACTCTATCAATGGTAAAAATAACACACATTTTCGGTTTGAAAAATGTGGACGACCCACCCAAACTTGAAAGAAAGGATAGAAAACTAGTGGAACTATACCTTAGAGGGGGAGCCATGTATAGAACTACTAAAAAATTGAACACTATTAAAAGGAAAATAAAAATATGGAACAAGGAGGTTTTTGGGGATATTTTCCAAATGAAAGGTAGAATGTAGGCTAATATAAAGGAAATCCAAGAAAAAATCCAGAACGAATGCCTCTCTGAGGAAAGAAAAGCTACGGGAAAATTTCTATTGGCAGACTATCATAACATAATATCTGAGGAATCCTTCTGTAGACAAAGATCCAGAGCACTATGGCTCAAGGCTGGGTATAAAAATACCATATTCTTTCATATGACTGCAATGAAACATAAAGCAATCAACAAGATCTCTAGTTTGGTATCTAATGATAAGACTATTAGGAAAGAAGAAGATATTGTTGGAATTATATGATGTGCCCAGTGATTGAGAGGGGGGGGTGAATTAGGAACCAATAAAACTTAATCCTTTTAATCCATAATTAGATTAACTTATTTGTTTGCATGAGTATAAATTGAAAGTAAAGAATTAGATAGAACACATAACACAATATTTGGTTACCCAGAAACCTTCCAAAAGAAAGTAAAACTGGGGTGGGGATGATACCCACAAGATTTAGTACTGTAGTATAAATTTATTCTATTAGAGCTTACAATGACCACTTCTAATGGTCTGCCATGTTAGGAGCATAGAAAGGACTGTTAGGTCCACCTTGTTAAAGGATTTTGTTGATCCACCTATGAGAATGAACCAGTTGATGATCTTCTCTGTGAAACTGTGATTGCTGAATAAGATCCTTTGAATATAATTGATCACCTGAATGTGATAGATGAGACTCTACTGTCTTGAATACTTCTGCACTTAAATCAAACTACCATTCACATTATCATAACCATTATCTAAATTCATTGTCATATTGGATAAAACAAATTATCTTACATATATATCTTTATCCAACAAATAACTTTGTAAGTCGGCTTGCAATAAACAAAATTATATTTAACAATATATGCAAAGTCGGCTTCAAACTGTCACTCGGGTCCAAAAGACTACTTAGGTGATGTTGAACACTCGGGCGATGCTGAACACTCAAGCAACACTGAATACTTGGGCAACACTGAATAATTGGGCAACATTGAATGACTAAGTTTTTTGACACTAATTGACAATATGTCTTGCCATAAGGCCTACAATCAGAACAGAGATGCATAACTATTTTTCTCAGCTTTTATCTAAGGATGTCAACTTGAATTGGTCTGACTAGGAATAAATTCTACAGTTATCCCCCAGCTGGTCGATGCTACAACAAAAAAATTTCTTCAATCAATTCCTTCTAAAAAGGAGATTAAGGGTGCAATTTTATCTTTTGAAGAGGAGAAATCCCCTGGTCCTAACGGTTTTCCCATGCTACTCTTCCAACAGTTTTGGGATATCCTAGGTAAAGATGTGCAGGCTGCAGTTAAAGAGTTCTTTGGTACTAAAATCCTCCTCAAGGAACTCAATGCTACCTTTTTGGTTTTGATCCCTAAAAATCTTGTTGCCAACTTGGTTGATGCTTTTAGACCTATCAGCCTCTATAACTTTGTGTACAAGATTATCTCTAAGGTTCTCACTTCCAGATTGTTTTAAATTCTTCCAAATATCATTTCCCCCCAGAAAAATGGATTTTTCCCTGGAAGACAAATTTTGGCTTCCATTATTGTTGCTCATGAAAATATTCATTCTCTGGAAGATGCAAAAACACAAGGCTTCATGATAAAAATGGACTTATCAAAGGCTTATGACAGAGTTGATTGGTAATTCTTATAGAAAGTTCTTATCTCTTTTAGCTTTGATAATGGGGTTATCAAACTTATAATCTAATTGATCTCCATTGTTTCCTCCTCTTTTATTGTTAATGGTGGCTCGTCTCATTTTTTTAGACCTTCTAGAGGATTGAGACAAGGTGATCATATCTCTCTAATCCTATTTTCTATTCTTGTTGAATGCTTAGGAAGGTATATTAATAAACTAGTAGGAGATGGATGTATCACTGGCATCCATCCTTCTTCTACTATAAATACTTGTTCCCATGAGAAATTTTTGGATGACACTCTTATAATTGGGGAGGCAATAGTTAAAGAAGCTAGAAACTTGAAGAAATCCCTCTCTGTTTATACTGCAGCTACTGACCAACTTAACAACTAGTCTAAGAGTTCCATTTTTTTCATCAATACCCCTTTGGAGAGACATAAAAAGATATCCAAAATTTTAGGTTTCAATATTGGAATTCTCCCCTCATCTTTCTTGGTCTTACCATTATGCTCTAAACCTCTTGATAGCTTTTGGGACTCTATTATAGACATATACAATAACAAGCTTGTTTGTTGGAAAGGGGTACTTTTAAGAAATTCAGGGAAGCTCCAACTTCTGAAATCTATGCTCAAAAATCTTCTTGTTTATGCTTTGAGTCTCTTTAAGATACCTCATGAATTTTCCACGGTGATTGAGAAAATCTAGAAAAGGTCCCTATCGTTAGGTGTGGAAGAAAAGAAAAGACTCAGCCTAGTGGCATGGGAAAATATTTGTAAGCCAAAAAATTTGGGAGGTCTTGGTCTGAGATCAATTAAACATGTCAATAAGGCCCTTTTGGCTAATCAACTATGGATAATTTATGGAGACAAAAAAAAATGGAATGAGATTATAAAAAATAAATACCTCTTTAACTCTAATACTCTGGAGGATTATATAAATAATGATATTAACATGAATGGCTCTAACATCTGGAATGGTATAAGCTCGGCCAAAGATCTCATCATCAATAGAAAGCGATGGAAGATGGGGGATAGAAGGAGAATCAACTTTTAGGAAGATAATTGGATCCACAAGGAGCCTCTATCTAATAACCAAGAGTGGAAACAGGATATTGACAGGTGCAAAGAAACAATTGTGATTAAGGCTAAAGATTACTGGCAAGAAAAAAAATGGAGGAATCTTTTTTTTTTATCATTTAAAGGTCATGGCCAAAAAAATTTATTTATAATTTATAATTTACAAATTCTCCATTCATTGTGGGCACTGGTAGGAAAGAATGGAGAAGAAAACCTCTAGTCTAGCCTGGGACATAGGTCCAGATCATTATTTTACATATTACACATCCTTATGAAGGCATTCCCTCATTTACAATAAATAAAACAAGCCGCTTTATACATGATAATAGATCTAAGTTCATTTCTTCCTATTTGCTTTGGTTTTACAATTGCCCTTATGCCTTTGTTTGACTGAAATTTGTGAACTATTCAATTTGTTTCATAGCCATAATCTAGATCTCTGAACCTTCCCTATCCTTCCATGGTGAGTTGTTCCCATAGTCAAGAAAAACAACTGCAAAGGCGATACTATCTATCCAGTTTTGTTAACCTCATGATCAAAATTCTGGGTCAGTTTTAAAATTATTTTTAGGAGGTCAGTATATAAACTTACATTTAATGAGTCATATCATGAAGAGCATAATAGGATTATAACCTTCCTATCCTTATTGATGCATAATATCAGTGGTCCTTTTTCATGAATATAATACAACCTTGTTGTCCTTATAAATGCATAATATCAGCGTTGCTATAGTATGAATTTAATGACCTTTCATGTCTATACATATA
>MU224742.1:1825843-1854964 GCA_018584345.1 Thuja plicata
ATATATATATATATATATATATGTGTGTGTTAGTATGAATTGAAAATTATAGATGTTTATCAAAATTCAAGATTGAGGAAAACCTCCAACTATGCCCAACCTGAAGATATTAAATTCAATTTCTAGAAATAAAAGCACATGAATTTTAATAACCATACTATGTCAGTTTAGAATCTACCATCTATTTTTATGGTTGTCTAAGATATCATCAATGACAGGGTACTATATCAAAAACAAAAAAGGAGATATGTATTCTAAATTCCTTATTTCATAATTCGCTAGTTTATCTACATTCAACCAAATAATAAGGTTTCTTTCTTTTACCATGTCTATTGAGGATTCTTCCATTCTCAATATAGCTATTACCAGTTTTGGTACCCGATCTTTGCTTAGGAAACCCATAATGATTAGTGGCTGAAAACATTGAAGGTAACTGTTGGAGACAATACATGTATCAAATGCTTAGTTACTGGACGATCATGATATATTAGTAATAGTGAGTTAATGAGTCTTAGGATAAGGAGACATGAAGTCTTATTTAGTTTATTAATGGGTGGAAGAGTTCATTATTTATAAATAAATTATGCTTATGTTTATATTCTGGGATATATATAAATATATGTATATATTTATATATAAATTTATATATATTAATATATATGTCTCTATATATATGCATATATATATATATATATATATATATATATATATGCCTATTTTCAGTGTTCAGTCTGATTACTATGTGAGAAATGCAGGGGAGGTTTTTTAAGAAATTAAAGATGTTTCACTAGAAGTCTGACAAACATAAGGTGGGTCAACCGATCTAGCTTAATTCTTAAAAAGATAGGAAATCTAGGTGATAAATTATTGTTATTATTGTTGATATCAAGTGAAGTATACTTCATCCAGAAATCCATTTCTCCCAGTAGCATTGATTCTAGTTTATCGTCGATATTTTGGACTATTTATTAGTTATTCTCCTTAGATGTTTATTATGGAGAAGAATACTAAAATATGTGTCCTACAGAAAAGTATTTTCTCTTTAACAATATAGCTTATCATAATTTTAAGCTTAGAGAGCTTGTATCCGCAGGATTTAAACCTAGTTTTAATAGAGGAGGATTATGAAGCCAAATGCTATGCATTGAGTAGAAAGGAACCATCTATAATAACTTTGTTAGACTACCATTACTCTAAAAATTAGGTCATTATCTTATAACCTTATTATTTCAAAAATAGGGATAAACAGAACATAAATCATACAAAGAAGAATGCTTCAAAAGACATATTATTGGAGAAAGATGATACTTTTGTTTAATGGAAGAATGAAATATCATAAAATGATACAGTTTCTTAGAAGATATTTGTTTCCAAGAGTTACTGCACTTTTTAGGAATTTTCTTACATATCATTAGAGGTCTTGGGTGAGACATCTTTCTTCTTCCTCTTTCTTCCATATCCAACAATGTTTGTAAAATTCCCTGAGGTGTCTTCATCTTTTGATTCGTTGAACCCTTCTCTATCAGTATTTCCTACATCATCCTCATGCCAATATGTATAGAACCAATCCTCAGATTCAGGTATCCTGACATGGAGATAGTAGTATAGAAATTCTAGGTTTCTCGTTATGATGAGAGTTCTAGATATAAGCGTTTCTATGTCATCAGTTTCCAATGTGGGGGAAGAAGGGGCTGGTTTACCATTAATCAATGGAGAATTGTAGAATCTAGGTATTTTGATAGTCATGTCACCCTTGATGTTATTGACTACCGTATCCAAGCCTCCTAGGAATTTGTTTCTAAATAGTCCGGTGCATAGCCTTCCAATATCAGATTTTATAGGATCTACTTGAATGGATGATGCAATGAACATAGAGGGGATGTCAGAATTTACTCAGTAATGATCGTCATTAGTCAGTAATTCCATTCCTAAGATCCTATAAATATCCTTGAGGGTTAAAACATGGGTACTTAGCATAATGGACTTGACTCTATTAATATCTATAGCACCATCAAAGGCCAATTGTGGCTTTGAGCCTCTCAGTTTGATAGGGGTTGTCATTATCAAAATTGTGAATGCTAAAGCCACAAGGGATGAAAGGATGGTAATGAGTTTCTTATAACTTGATAAAGGAGACTGTTTAGCTTCTACCTCTACCAATTCCGACTCTTGAGTTCATAGGTTAGTTTTTAAAGGTAGATTAAAGGATTTTAAGGGATGTTGTTTATATTAGGATCACATATGTCAGAATTTGGGCTCCCAATTATATAAGCATACTATATTAAATATGCATAAAAGATATTGAGCCGTAGTATTTTGTAAAAGGATCATTTACGCAGTCTACTAATTATTGTTAGGATGTATAAATATCATTCTATATTTTAGAGGAAAATGCATAAACTGATAAATACATGGATATCTTTTTGTATGTGGAGATGCTTTTACATATGTATCTATAGATGTGTGTTTATTTTCCTATACATTCATGTGTAAATTATTATGCATCAATTTGTATAAAGAAATTTCTATATATTTATATTCATACTATTTTAATCCACATTACTGTTCTACATAATAAGATGTGTTATGAAGGCTAATTCAAGGCACATACTAAAGCCGAGCTTTGTAGAGAAAAAATAAAAATAACTCTCAAATACAACATTTATAATAAACTTAATATCTATTTCTTACCCATTGTTACTTAGTTTTATAGTAAAAGTTTTGTAGAGTATCAATACCTATTTAATACCAAAATATTAGAATATTTCCCTGTTTCAAATATGATAGCTATTTATATGAACATAACTAACTATATTGTCCTATACTTATGACTTAGCTTCTTCAACCATTGGTCTCTTCTTTCATCTGTTTGAAGACTATCAACACTTTATCTTCCTCATCGTTCCCAAGTAAGCTTCTTGTATTTCTTTTGAAATTTGGCAAGATGAAGCAAACATTTTGGGCATCCTCAGGAATAATATATTCCTTGGCTTTCCAATAGTCCATCACCCAAGTCGTTGGTGGTTGATTTTCCTCCATAACTTTCATGAGAAAATCCACGTTTCTCTTCAAATCTAGCCAGACTAACTCAAAGATATCTTTTTCCTTGAGGATGAGAATCAGGCACTTCTGGGAGGCTAGTGTGTTGGTGATGTGGTTAGCGGTCATTCTCATATAGATTTCAGGGTATGGGATACGCTTCTCCATGTCTATACAACGTATAGTATTTTCTAGACCCACTAGAAAATCATCCTTAAAATATTTTCCTTGTCTTGTTGATGATTTCCTCTTTTGGATACCCAACTTCCATAGCTAATGAAATAAAGAGGCCAACAATATGGCCATTCACTCGAACTGTGTATTTATAGTAAAAGAAAAATTCTCCAAAACTTTTTTCCAAAGCCCTTCTCCACTCATTTGGGATATCTAGAAGAATGTTGTTCCATCTCTCAGGTAGAATGTGCCCTTAAAATGTCATCTATTTCTTCCCTCTAGGGAAGGTCAAGATATTAGTCTCCATCTCAGTGTCTCTTGCAAATTTTGATGTGAATTGCTAATTAATTTTGATGTTCTAAGTATCCCTTGTGCTACGAAAGTTTTGGATTCAATCGTGTTTAATTACTTCTCTTTGTTATTTGGCTAATACATCATACCTAGTTATGATTTTATTGGGTTTGTAATAATAAGGGAGTACATGCCTAACTCGTGAGAAGCTCCATTTACATCTGGTTCCTGTGATTTAAGAGCTGAGTGAGTATAGGATATGGTGATTTGTTGGTGTTTACTTAAAGTATGATTAATGCTTTTGGTTAATCCATTGATTGATGATTGAGCTCATGATTCATGGGAGTGTTAAAATGGATAAATGCTAGTAGTGTTCCATTTATAATTTCATTCATGTATTATTGGTAGTTAAGTTTTCATTATTGAATTGACAGGAAGTTATGATGATATAAATTATCACAGTTGGCAGTTCGAGTTATTGTATAATTAATATTATATGTTACCCTTATATATTGCATTATATTCTTTGTTAGATTAGTGACTATTATATAATGTTATTACATACAGCATTGTATATCATATTGATATATTATTTGCTCCAATACTGTTATAAATCAACTTGTGTTTTTATTATCCTTATATTTTGTAATATTTATTATTATTATTATAGTTAATAGTCTTGTTATTCTGATTTCTTTATTTTGTTGTTATGGGGTGTAAATTACTTATTCATTCCTTCCATCTACCCCTTTATTGGCTAAAGAGTTGGCAATTTGATTTCCTTCTCTAAATATATGATTAATCGTGAAATGGTTAAAAAGGGATAATAGATTTATCCCTCTTTTTACTAATCCATTCAATCTCCAGTTCTGAGTGTTACCAGTTCTGAACTCATTAATAATTAGAGATGAATCCCCTTCTATTTCAATATAATCTAAATTAAGTTTTTTGCACAACAATAGGCCTTCAATAAGGGCATTGCATTATGCTATATTATTTGTGTCTATCCCTAAGTCTTTGTATTTAGATGCTATCATTTTTCATGTTTCATCATGAATACAACATCCAAACCCAACCTTACCTGGATTACCTTTTGAAGCACCATCGAAGTTTATTTTATACCACCCAGAGGAAGGTAGTCTCCAAACACAATTACTCCTAAGGTTCTTTTTATCTATTCCCTATTGTCCTATAAAGGAGGGGATTTTTAGCCCAAACCAGAGTTTCCTTAATCTTTCATCATCTTGGGTAAATTGCATATCTCTTCTTCCAATCAAATTACGATTATTAATGACTTCAACTATGCAGGCTTCTACTTTATTTAGAAATTGGTCGTGCTCCATTTTCTTGTCCTTGAAGATTCTTCTATTTGTTTCCTTCCATAGTTCCTAGATTAAAATGGAAGGAGCAATGATCCAAATCTTATCAAACATACCAGAATCCCTCTTTCTGGGCCAATAGTTGAGAAGATCATCTATATTATTGGAAAAGTTAGTTTTCCAATTTAGTTTTTGGGCTACCAATGTCCAGCAAAAATACATAAAATGAAAGTCTGTGAAAAGATGATCAATGGTTTTGCAAGCTTTTCCACATAATTCACACCTAGAAGGACCATGATAGCCCATTTCCTGGAACCACTTTGTAATAAAAAATCTATGTTGGGCAGCCGGCCCTGTAAACATACCATCTTTTGGTAGGCAGTTTTTATTCCAACAAAGATCAATTGGGAGCGTTGTTCTAGTAGGAGCCTCTTTAGAAAGAGTGACATACCCATCTTTGGTATTATACTCGCCATTTTTGGATTTGGACCATATTATTCTATCTACATCAATAGATGGATTAATTTTCACATCCTTTAAGTTTCCTTCTAAAGCTATTCTAAATATGCTAGGCAATCTCAAGTTGTCCAGGGTTTTCCAGTTCCATCCTAAGGTCGGGTTATTGTCTATCACTTCTATATAATCCTTAACATATATACCCCTGATGTTTTTAATATATTCTATAGAAGGATCATTATTCAGAATAGGATTGAGAGGGGGGTAGCCACCCCATGAATCTTCCCAAAATAAAGCATTCCGCCCATTCCTATATCCTAAGTTATATTGTCTATAATGACCTTCCTGCATTCTAAAATAAAGTCCCATATTCTTGAGCCATTTGGAGGGTGACTATGTCTAAAGATACTTAAATTGTTGTTACCATCTAAATGTTAGAATAACTGAGAGGGGGGTGAATCAGTGGCCTAAAAAATATTCCAATAAATCAACCCAAAAAATTAGTACCACAATATTAAGCCTCTAGTTATCTTCGGTCCTACAAGATGTATGCCTTCAAACAAACTTATCAAATAAATATTGCTCAGTGTCCACTGTTAAATCTTACTCTTACTGTTTACCGATTAGCAATCTTTGATTTACCAAAAAATAATAAATTACTTAGTGTATACCGATCAATCCAAATTAGTTATGTGTAATGCAAAACACTAAAGTAATCAATTATAAACACATTGACACATGGATTTTTAACGTGGAAACCCTATTAAGGGAAAAACCACTTGGGACCGGTAACCTGAAATTTTCACTCTTCTGAAGTGAGCTCGATGAAGAGCCAACCCTGTTAAAGGTTACAAACACACTGTTAGGTGTGACATTGTTAGAGGATTTAAATAGAATAGTTTGTGACTTGATATCAGACATCTCTATGATACCTTCTATGACCAAACCCAATGTAGTTTGTCAAATAGTATCTGGCATCTCATGCTATCTTCATGATCAAAATTTTTGATACTCCTTGGGATGTATCTCAATATAGAAAGGATTTTTAAGTCCTGCTCGGTTAAGAGACTTTCTAAATCAATGGTTAAACTAAAATAGTAAATGATTTGTTCACACATACAACTTAGACTTGTAGATTTTCAGATCTATTGTAAGCTCATAATACCTTTATGATCAATATGTATTTTCAATACCTTTGCTCCACTTCTTTCTGCTCGGTGATTTCATGCTTCTCTGTTGCTCGGTGTCCACAACAATCTTTAGCTCTTTCCTCAGCTTGATTGATCAGTTGTGTATGAAGTTGTTCCTCATCAGTATCTCTTCAACATCCTTCTTTTTCATTCACTCCCCTAATTCATAATGAATTATGTTGTCTCTTTATAGACATGATATCACTATTTCTCACTTCTTGATTTTCTTGTTCTTGGTGTGATCCGCAATCTTATCTAATATTGCTTTAAAGATTTACTCAAGTTTTATCATGTATATTTCTCCATGACAACTGGATAAAAAAGCTTTAAATATTTTACTTATCTCTGGCTTTAACTTGTCGATGAAAACAATGTCAACAACCAGTTAAGTCTATCTTTAGCTCTGCCAGCTAAGTATTTTGTCATTTCTAAACTTCAGTTCTTTTTGGTGTTTTAACTCTTTGATAGCTTTGGTCAACACTTCAGTTCTCCTCAGGCTTCTCCATTAGTGTTGTCTGTCCATTGGGGTTGTCTATCCTTCGGGGTTGTATGTCCATTGGGTAACACTATAATTCTGGTCATCGGTAATGCTTGTGATTCTACTTGTCGGTAATGCTTGTTGATCTTCTTGCTCAGGCATCACTGTGAATTTTCTCTCAGGTTTCTTTGTCCTTCGAGTTCCACTAATTGTCGATGTTTGTAGTTGTTAGGAATAACAGTCCACAAGACAACTAAGAGGGGGGGTGAATCAGTTTTGATATAGATTATTAAACTTTAAACTTTATAAACCAAATATGCAAATGTAAATGATAATACGGTAAATGCCAACACCATAACACAATATTTATTCTCAAGGAAACCCTATTAAAGGTAAAACCCCGGTGGGAATTAACACCCACAAAATGATGTACTGAGAGTATAGTATCCTTGTTAAAATATTTAGCCCTATTAGGAGCTTATTACAACATTACAATACACAATCCCTATTACGAGACATACCTTGTTAGGAGTCAAAATAAATATTAGGCTCACTACCCAGGCACACTACCCAAAGAAGGTTAAAACCACCCTCAAGGATTTACAATTTGAACAAGTGTATAAATAAAATACACAATCCAATGAACTATCTAATAGCAACAATCTTTTCTTGATCAATTCTGATGAAGTATTGTTCTCATAACTCTGCTCTACATCCAACAGTCAAACAAGCCTTGTAGCTTCCACAATTCTTTTCATTTTTTTCAATCTCAACCACACGTTTCCAAAAGGAAAGATCACTCATATATACCTTCTTTCAATAAATCTTTAGGTTGGCCAGTTAAGCTTTCCTAATACATAATTGATCAATTAGGTCCGCCAATCAAGGCTTTCCAAAATACAAATAATTATATAACCTCTTGCTAAGATACACACGATACCTATAACAAGTATACATCAAATATAATTCATCACTTATGCTTCTAGATCTGCAATCCACGCTCATAGCCCATTTTACACGCTACATGTCTGAAGTCGGCCACCAAATAGGTCTTCTCCAGAATACACACCACAGCTGACATCACCAGTAACCAAACAACAATCAAACTCAACCCATTACTCCAACATATGTCGATTGTCCACCAGTAAGCTTGCATCATCTGAAATATCTTTTCCATAAAGATATGTCTGAAACTCAGAGACCTTCTTTGTCCATCATCACAGTTTCACCAAAACAATTGTAATATCCACAATCTTCATTATGAAGCCAAGTGACCTTACGAGTAAGGTCAACACAAATCCTTCTACATATATCCAACTTTGATCAATCTAAATCGTTCATACAGTATCTATACACTTGTTCCATTCAAGTAACCAGTCTGTCTTCTCCATAGAAATATATGTTGACATCAGTGACAAAATATCAATAGCATCCAACAATCTCATCCAACAACTTATATCATCCAATAGTAGTCACTTAGTGAATTCTGGTTTTTTATGCATTATTGAAAGCATAATCTTTATCTCTCTGATTCTCTGAAGTCTTTTGACACTTTGTATATAACCGATCAGATTATATGAAGTTGACATAAATGACAATACAATCCATTAACTGATTTAATGTCTTTCATTTTAGTGATCAACTTAACATCTTCAAACATTCAATCAGTTATATGTCATCAATCTCTCCCTTTGGCATTATCACACTATATTATTACTAATACAATATGAAATATATCAAGTGTATTTCATCCATATCTCCCAAATCTTTTTGTTCTATAAAAAATACAAATGTCTGGCTCTCGGTAAGCTCATATAGCTTAGATTTGTTTCTTGCAGAGTGTGTTATTCAATCTTTAATCCCTTTATTGGATAGATGTAGTAGCTTATGTCTTTGTTTCTGATATGTGTTCTGCCTTGACTGTTCCTCTCCTTGATCATCTCTTTTTCTTTTGACAACAATCTCTCCCTTAGTATGTATTCTTTCTTTCATGTTACTTCTCTCCCTTTGATGGATATTTCATATGTAATGAATCCCTTTGGATAATGATTAACTCGCCCTTTGAATTATCTCCATGGATAATGATATAATCTCTCTTTGATAATGAGATAATCTTTCTCCCTTTGACAACAATGCCAAAAAATTCTTCCATATCATCTTCCATCCCTTTTTATAATATACTCCTTGAATTTCCCATCCATCAGAAATATAGTGACTCTCATGTTTGGTGTAGGTATGTACCTTGTTGTGTACAGATATATATTTTCAATTCTTATCTGTGCTTGCATCAACATGAATGATCTTCTGATTTGAGTATAGGTTGCTGCAATCTCCCAGTCATCTTACTAACTGATAGACAAGGGTTGGACCCCTAGTCTCTGTCTCAGGTACTCAAATGTATCTTTCGATAATGACTTGGTAAATATGTCAGCTAATTCTTCCTTTGATTGAACATATTCTAGTCTCACTTCTTTTGCTTGCACTTGTTCTCTTAAGTAGTGATACTTGATAGAAATATGCTTAGTCTTAGCATGCATGACTGGATTATTTGATATGTTTATTGCACTGGTATTATCACAAAAGATAATCACTGGTTCAAGAATCTTCATATTCATACCTTCCAACAACTATTTGATCCAGGCAATATTAGAGAAATTTGTAGCAGCAACCACATATTTTGCTTCTATAGTAGACTATGAGATGCATCCTTGCTTAGTTTTGATCCATGTGACAAGTTTGTCACCCATGAAGAATGCTCCTCTAGTTGTGCTCTTTCGATCATCAATGTTTCTAGCCCAATCAGCATCTATATAGACTTGTAGCTCAAATTTTCCTTCTCTTTTATACCATAATCCATAGTCCTCGGTGTTCTTTAGATATCTTAGAATTATCTTGACAAGAGTCATATGTGATTCTTTGGGATTAGCAGAGAATCTTGCAACTATTCTAACTGCATGTGCTATATTTGGTCTAGTATGAACAAAATAAATTAGTTTTCCAATCATTGATCTATACAAGGTCTGATTTACCTCATTTGACTTATCTTCCTTTGTCAATGTACATCTGGTAGCCATAGGTGTTCCAACTGGTTTGGAATCTTCCATCTTGAATATCTTCAGCACTTCCTTGATGTATTTGGACTGAATGATATATATGCCTGCATCTTGTTGAAGAATTTGTATACCAAGAAAGAATTTGATCTCCCCAAACATAGACATTTCAAACTCTTTTCTCATTTCATTAGCAAAGGATTTACATAACATTTCATTTCCCCCAAAAATTATATCATCAACAAATATTTTAGCAATCAAAATATTACCATCGATATCTTCTTTTAAGTACAGATTTCTATTTTTAATTGTTCTTACAAATTCAATGCTTATGAGATAGGAGTGAAGTCTTTCATACCAAGCTCTAGGTGCTTGTTTCAATTCATACAAGGCTTTATGTAGTCTACATACCATGTTTGTCTTGTCTAGATCAACAAACCCTTCTGGTTGTTCAATGTATACCTCTTCTTCCAGTATTCTATTTAGGAATGCATATTTGACATCCATCTGGTATACCTTGAATCCTTTGAATGCAGCATAAGCAAGAATAATTCTTACTCCTTCTAGTCTAGAAACGGGTGAAAAGGTTTCACCATTATCAATACCTTCTTATTGTGCATACCCCTTGCATACTAATCTTTCTTTGTTTCTTGTGACTTCTCCATTCTCATTCAGCTTGTTTCTGAATATCCATTTGGTACCGATGACATTCTTGTCATCTGGTCTCGGTACTAGTGTCCATGTATTTTTCTTCTCAATCTATTCTATTTATTCATTCATAGCACTGACCCATTCTTCATTTTCAAGTGTAGTATTAACAGATTTAGGCTCAAAATCACAAAGTAAACATCTAGTGTTTAGTGACTTACTTCTTGTTCTCATTTCGGCCTTCTTATCTCCTATGATCTGATTTTGTGGATGATGTCTTCTGACATACTTGGAAAGTTTTGGTTCAGCTCTTTGTCCATCATTGTGATCATCTTCTTGACCTTCATTCTAATCTCCATTGCTTGGTACATCATCTTGAGTATTTTCCTAATTTTTGGCAATTGCAGCCTGATGCTTGGGTGCAATGTTAGGTTTCTTGGGAGCGATACAATATTTCTCAAGTAGAGTGTCAGGTTCTTCAGTGTAAAAAAACCTATTGTAGTCTATTGGTTCTTTTCTGCTTTCCTTGTCATTCTTCTCTACAAATTCATCTATCTTACATTTGCACTTTCAATGATCTTGTTAGATGACTTGTTAAGACATTTATAAGCCTTACTTTTGGTGGAATACCTAGAAAGATACCTTCATCACTTTTGGATTTAATCTTTCCCTTTCTTTCATATTTCAAAATATAACATTGACTACCAAAGATTATGAAGTAACTTACATTGGGTGTGTAACCATACCAAACTCATAGGGTATCTTATTTGTGTCCTTCTTCAATTGTACTCTGTTTAATGTGTAGACAATAGTACTGACAGCTTCCCTCCAGAAAGTTTGAGTGATGCTTTTCTCAATCATATATGTTCTTGCACAATCAATAATTGATTTGTTTCTCCTTTCAGCAATCCTATTTTTCTGAGGTGTTCTTGGTGCAGAAACCTGTCTTTTAATTCTATACTCATTGTAATAGTTAGTGAATTCATTTGAAATAAATTCCCATCCTCTATCTGATCTTAAGCATTTCAATTCCTTACCACTTTGTTTTTCTACCATAGCCTTATACCATTTAAACATCTTGAATGCTTCTGATTTATCTTTTAAGAACATGACTGTCATCATTCTAGAATAATCATCTACAAAGAGAATGAAATACCTATCTCCATAGTAAATCTTTGTTCTTATGGGTCCACATAGATCAGTATGGAATAATTCTAGAATTGCATTAGATGTATGGGCTTTACTCTTGAAACTAGACTTTTTCATTTTAACTTTTGTACAATTCTTGTACATGATATGCTCGAGCTTTGACATGCTTGGAAAGCCTCTGACTTTCCTTTTATTTCTTATCTTTATCATGTTGTCAAAATTCACATGACACAATATCTTATGCCACAACCATATGTCTTCATTTCTATCCATTAAACAAGTGGTTTTAATGTCATCAAGATAGAAAAGGTTACCTTTTGTCTGTTCACCAGTTCTGATCAACCTTCATGATTCATTGAAGATCTTTACCTTCTTATTCTCAAATGTTACTTGGTGACCTGTATTATTCAGTTATGAAACACTCAGCATATTATAATTTAGTCCTTTTACCCAGTAAGCATGTTCACATTTGATCAGGTTATTCAACATTATGGTTCCTTTACCTTCAACTGGACAAGGTGTGTCATTACCCATTCTTACTGATCCACCATTATAGTATTCAAAAGTTTCAAACTTTTGTTTATCACCGGTCATGTGGTGAGTGGAGCCACTATCTATAATCTAGACATCATTCTTACTAACCTTAGATATGAGTACATTTTCTGCATACCTCTCTTGTTCTTTGTCTGAATCATCTTTCATGGCTACAAATACCATCTCAATGTCTTCTTCAGATTTGGTGTCAGTGTCATCAGCTTTGTTCTCAGCTAGGTAACAAGCTTTCTTCCCTTTGTCCTTGTAGTCTTGGGTATCTCTTCTGTCAGATTGCCAGTTGCTTCGATAATCTTTGTTATCACCTCGGTCAAACTTCTTTTCATATGTTCTATCATTACTTCTGTCATCTTTTCTTCTGTTAGGACATCTTGCAGCGAAGTGTCCAACCTCTTTACAATTAAAACATACAAGTGGTAATTTACCTTTGTATCTACCTTTGATTCTCTATAATCTTCTTTCCATTAGTGCTTCAATAGCATCAAGTCCTTGATCCTCATTATCACTTTCACTATCATTCCTCATATTGTGTGTATGACTTGAATAACTTATTTTCAAAGAAGATTTGAATGCAGACTCTATAGATGGTAAGACACTATTATCAAAGTTATTCATCTCAAATAAAATCATTCTACCAATCAGACTATCTAGAGTAACAGTATTGTTTGCAACTGCTCTCATTTCTTGTATAGAAGAAACTCTAATAGCATATACAAGCAGTAAGGTTCTTAGGATTTTACTTACCACAGTCTCTTCTTCAAGTACACCTCCAACTCCTTGGATAACATTGACTACCTCTTTGATTCTGCAGCTATACTGAGTAATATTTTCTCCTTCTTTCATCCTTAGGTCATAAAACCTCCCTCTTAGGCTTTCTTCCTTGGCTCTTAGTACATTAGCATCTCCTCCATGTACCAGCTTCAATTTATCCCACATTTTATTTGCAAAGGTGCAGGTTTTGACATCTTCAAACTCAGCATCAAAGAGTGAGGAAGCAAGCTCTATCATCATGCAATTGTTCTCATTCTTTTCTCTCAATTTCTCAAGTGTGTGAGGTCATGTAGGAAACACATATTCAGTATCAAGGTGTTGAGTAACATCATTACCAATACCTGATAGGTGGAGTCTTATTATGCTTTGCCATGATGCAAATTTGTCTTTATTCAACTTGGGCACATCTCATTTTTTCATCTTGTGATATTTTTCTTGAGCTATTAACCTCCCTTTCTAAGTACACAAGCTCCGATACCAATTGTTAGAATAACTGAGAGGGGGGGGGTGAATCAGTGGCCTAAAAAATATTCCAATAAATCAACCCAAAAACTTAGTACCACAATATTAAGCCTCTAGTTATCTTCAGTCCTACAAGATGTATGCCTTCAAACAAACTTATCAAATAACTACTGCTTGGTGTTCAATGTTAAATCTTATTCTTACTGTTTACTGATTAGCAGTCTTTCATTTACCGAAAAATAGTAAATTTCTTAGTGTATACCGATCAATCTAGATTATTTATGTATAATGAAAAACACTAAAGTAATGACTCATAAACACATTGACACATGGATTTTTAATGTGGAAACCTTGTTAAGGGAAAAACCACTTGGGATCGTTAATTCAAAATTTTCACTCTTCTAAAGTGAGCTCAGTGAAGAGCCAACCTTGTTAAAGGTTACAAACACACTGTTAGGTGTGACCTTGTTAGAGGATTTAAATAGAATAGTTTGTCACTTGATATCAGGGATCTCTATGCTACCTTCTATGACCAAACGCAATGTAGTTTGTCAAATGGTATCTAGCATCTCATGCTATCTGCATGATCAAACTTTTTGATACTCCTTGGGATGTATCTCAATATAGAAAGGATTGTTAAGTCCTGCTTGGTTAAGAGACTTTCTAAATCAATGGTTTAACTAAAATAGTAAATGATTTGTTTACACATATAACTTAGACTTGCAGATTTTCAGATCTATTGTAAGCTCATAATACCTTTATGATCAATATGTATTTTCAATACCTTTGCTCCACTTCTTTCTGTTTGGTGATGCTATGCTTCTCTGTTGCTCGGTGTCCGCTTAAATCTTTATCTCTTTCCTTAGCTTGATTGATCAGGATTGTATGAAGTTTTTCTTCATCAGTATCTCTTCAACATCCTTCTTTTTCATTCACTCTCCTTATTCATAATGAACTAGATTGTCTTTTTATAGACATGATATCACCATTTCTCACTTCTTGATTTTCTTGTTCTTGGCATGATTCACAATCTTATCCAATATTGCTTTAAATATTTACTCAAGTTTTATATCGTAGATTTCTCCATGACAACTAGATAAAATAGCTTTAAATCTTTTACTTATCTCTGGCTTTAAATTGTTGATGAAAACAATGTCAACAACTAGTTAAGTCTATCTTTAGCTCTGCCAACTAAGTATTTTTTCATTTCTGAACTTCGGTTCTTTTTGGTATTTTAACTCTTTGATAGCTTTGGTCAACACTTCAGTTCTCCTTGGGCTTCTCCATCAGTGTTGTCTATCCATCAGGTTTGTTTGTCCTTCAGGATTGTCTATCTATCGGGTAACACTATAATTCTGGCCATTGGTAATGCTTGTGATTCTTCTTGTCGGTAATGCTTGTCGGTTTTCTTGCTTGGGCATCACTGTGACTTTTCTCTATCCATCGGGTTCCACTAACCATCGGTGTTTGTAGTCACTTAAGGAGAGATGGTTTTTTTATGCATTACTGAAAGCATAATCTTTATCTCTCTGATTCTTTGAAGTCTTTTGACACTTTGTATATAACCAACCAGATTATATCAAGTTGACATCAATGACAATACAATCCATTAACTGATTTAATTTCTTGCATTATCTTCCTACATTTCAGTGATCAACTTAACATCTTCAAAAATTCAATCAGTTATATGTCATCACTAAATATTTGTATCTAAAAATTTTGGCCCATTTAGCTGCAGGATCTATATACATTTTCCACCCTAGTTTTACATCTAAGGAAATATTCTGTTGTTTTATGTTTTTAATATTCAAACCTCCATCCTCCTTGGGTTTTCACATCTTGTCCCATGCAATTATTGAAAGTTTTTTCTTGTCACTTGAACCTTGCTAGTAAAATTTCCTTATTTTTTTGTTAATATCTTTTTCTATTCCTTTGGGGAGACTGAGACACATCATTTGGTATGTTGGGATTGCACATGGGAGAAATTTGATCATCACTATTTTTCCAGCATTAGTAAGCCATTTCCCTTTCCAAGATACTACTTTCCTATCAATATTATTCAAAACCCTATCCCAAATATTAGTCAATTTTTTACCCTTGTCTAGAGGAAGCCCTAGATATTTGCATGGTAATTCTCCTTTATTGAATTCTAGAATTCTACAAATATTTCTCTATACCATCTCCATAGTGTTAAGAAAGTACATTTTAGATTTTCCTTTATTAATGTTTTTCCCTGATGCTTTGGAGTACAAGTCTAAGATGTTTTTGATAGCTTTGGCTTATACCAATGTTGCATTCCCAAAAACAAGGTTATCATCAACAAATTGTTCATAAGTACAAGCTTCAACTCCTTCAGTAATTTTGATGCTAGAAATCAGGTTATCATTCTTAGCCTTAGTTAGGGTCCTGCCTAAAACTTCTGCCATAATTATAAAGAGAAAGGGGGATAAAGGGTCGCCTTGTCTATTTCCTTGAGAAATATTAAAGAATCCAATAGGATTTTCATTTAGTAGTATCAACATTTAAGGCCCAGAAATGCATTCAAAAATTAGATTGATCAATTGTTTAGAGAAGCCAAATGATTCTAAGAATTTGCATAGAAATTGCCAATCAACCTTATCGTATGCTTTCTTGATGTTTAATTTTATAAGCATACTAGGAATGTGGTTGTGTTGGATTGTATGAATAGCCTCTTGTGCTATGATAACTCCATCTAGGATAGATCTTCCAGGAACAAAACCAGATTGTTACTCTGAAATGATAAGAGGAAGTAACTTTTTTAGCCTGTTAGCTATAGTCTTGGTAAATAGTTTATAAATCATGTTACATAGGGATATGGGTCTATAATCGTCAAATACATATGGATTTTAAATTTTGGGTATTAAGGCTATAAATGTATTGTTAATTTCTTGGGGAATTCTACTTGAGTTTCTCATGCCTTCTAAAGTTGCCACTGCTTCATCACCAATAAAGTACCAGCATTTCAGAAAAAATAAAGAAGGGAATCTATCCTGTCTAGGGGATTTATTTGGATGGAGATGTTTAAGAGCATATTCTACTTCTTCCTTAGTTATTTTTGTGTTAAGAAATTTATTATGTTCATTAGTTATAATTCTAGGTATGTTATTCAGTATTTACCTCTAAGCTAAACTATTTGATCCTTCTAGGTTATTCAAGATAGTCTCAAAGTGGATAGCAGCTTCAGACGCTAGATAAATAGGATCAACAATTATTGTCTCATCATCTTTTTTGATCTTATTGATTCAGTTAAAATTATGCTTAGCCTTAGAGCTATTATGGAAGAATTTTATATTTCCGTCTCCTTCTTCCAACCATAATTCCCTTGATCTTTGTTTCCAGTAAGATTCTTCTTTGGCTATTATATCCTCATAGCTATGTAATAATTGCTTTTCTTTGGTGTATGTCTTAGAATTCATCCCTCCTCTAATGAACTCTTCATTAATTTATGCAACTTCTCCCTCAAGCTTGTTTTTGGCATCGAAGATATTACTAAAAAGTTATTTGTTCCATTCAATAAGTCTTTGCTTGATGTGTTCGAGTTTTGAGTTTAGGATAAAGGTTTTGGAGCCTTTGAAACTCTTTTCATTCCACCATTCCTTGATCTTAGTCAAGCATCCCTCATCTTTAAACCACATTTTTTCAAATTTGAAGGGGTTCTTTTTAGGTACTATGTCCTCTTCTAAAATCAGGCATATTGGGAAATGATCAAACCCAGAGTGTGCCACAATATTAGATTTGAAGCTTTGATTGAATCTAGCTAAGTTGCCTATGTAAAAAAATCTGTCTAATTTATCTAATATTTGTTTAGTATCAATTCATTTATTTGACCATGTATAAATTCCATTATCCATAGGGATGTACATGTTATTTATTGATTGAATCCATTCTTTAAATTTAGTTGTTGTCTGAGTGATTTTTTTGGAACCACCTAATTTCTCTTTGATATCTAAAATAGCATTAAAATCCCCACCCATGAATATGTTTTGGTTTGGTGAGTTGTTAATAAATTTCTCTATTTCGGTCCATACAGATCTCTTGTCATGGAGGAATTTTGGTCCATATATATTTATTATAATAAATTCCAGGTTGTTGTTAAGAATATTAATCTTAGCAGCCATCCAATGTGCTTTGGAAGAAGGGAGATCTAGTGAAAGGAACCTAGGATTCCAAATAAAAGATAATCCACCAGAAGCTCCATCAGAATCTACCCCTTTAACTTCCCAAATTCCTAATTTCTTGCTAAAATTAACATAAGCTTCTTGTCCTAATTTAGTTTCTTGAATCAGAAATAGGGATGCCTCTAAATAGGATAAACTCCTCTTTAGAAGATGTTGTTTTTTAGGGGCATTTAATCCCCTAACATTCCATGAAATGGTTTTCATGGCGCCTTGGGAAGGAACTTCCCCTTCCCTACATTAAGAATTGATGTTATTTTAATTTTTCCTAATGCCGAGCCATCTATCAACCTATGTTTAGAAAGAGATTTCCTACCTCTTTTTAAAGATTGTTTACGAAAATTTAAGGATGAATTACCACAGGAAGATGTAAATAAACCCAACTTCTTATCTTTTATTAGTTCAGGGTCAACAGTTGGTGAGTTAATATATTTTTCATCTTCTTCACTCATTGAATCTATAAATTTAAGAGGTAGCAGATCTTCAGAGTCTTCATTGAGTCCTAGGAAGTCATTAATTTCCTCAATCTCTATGTTGTTAACTTGTCTATAGAATTCAGATATTCCTGGCCATCTTCATAACTAGATTTACAAGAGTTTAAAGGCATGGGTTTCTGAATGAAGATCTTGTTTTCCTCTAACCATGTCTTATTCAAAGTATAATGTTTATCAATTTTTAAGTTTTTGATAATGTCCTCAGAAAGAGGAGTTGTCTCAAGTGATACTCTAACCAGGGATACTATTGCGTTCTTTGTGATGTCTGAAAGTGTTAGTGAAGAATCATGTTTCATTATTTATTTAATTATTATATCTTTCCATCTATTGGTTTCTTCTATGTCATTGGTTTCATCATCATATGATAACAAAAAATCAATAGTGTCGATACCTGTAGCTAGGTTTTTGTTAATATCTAAACTATTATCAGGAATCTGGATGCTTACAGATTTTAAAAGTGGCTCTATTGCCTAAGATGAAATGGATTTAGTTTCTGGACTATTTACTTGGTTTTTTAAAGTCGTCATTATTTTACTTTTAGGTTCCTTGGTTATCGTTGATTTTGATATTAGATTTGTATTGCCTTTACTAGTAGTTTTGGACTTAAGACTCACTAGTTCAGGATAACAACTCCTGGTCTCCATAGTCTTAACCATCTGAGGGGGATCATTAATAAAACCAAAGCCTCCTATGTTCTAATTAAAGAATATTTTAGGATTAGATTTTGAGAAAAATGGGAATCTAGGGTAAGAACTAATTTCCCCATCCTCAAGAAATGAAGAGGATAAGATTGAATTAGATACTATATAATTTTGTTTAGGGGTATTGAAAAGACCGACCTATCTTTGTATCTCAAAACCACCTATGTTAGACATTAAATCAACACAGGAAAATTTCTCAGCATTGATGGCATTGTTTACATAGTTATTCAGAAATGATGGTAATAGGCTTGGCTCCTTACTTTTAATTATCTACTGAGATTTCACCAAACTAATAGGATCCCCTTGAGTACTCCCAATTTCCTCTAGATCCCCTTTTATAATTCTAGGGTGAATAAAGATTTACCCCATTTCACAGCAAACTTCCAAAGGGAAGTTGATAGAAACATTGATATCCATCTTGACAATAATGATTCTTTCGACATGATCCAGGTCAGAATTTATAAAACCTTCAAAATTCCCTAAAGTGTTTCCTAACTCCATGAGGGAGTTTTCATCTGAGAATTTGATTGGAAGGTTTTTGAGCAAAATCACCCTTTCAACTGGAAAATTATTCAAATTTAATGGGTCAAAGAATGGTAACCAGTCAAGGATAGAAAACCCTATATTTCTGAATTTTGGTAATCCTTCAGAGAGAAGTTTCATTTTTAGTGTTTTACTTGAGAAATCTAAGTAAATAAATTCTTCTTAAAGGGTAGTAATGCGTACCTTATTATTTAGTTATTCTTTAACCCAATTTTATATAGTTCCTACCAATGCCCCTATACCATTCCACCAGCAAAAAAGGTCATGCTCCGCACACATATTTTGTATTATGCTAACCATCCCATGCTTAACTACTAGTTTCCTCTGATTAGGCTTAGTTGTTAAAGAAAAAGTTGCATCCTTCTGGATTCCTACTATATTATTGCTATTATTATTTTTCCTTTCTATATCTATTATTCTTTTGTGAGGTGGAGAGTATGCCTTACCCGATGAAGAGCCAGGGAAAGATAACCAGAGTCTGTTCGATTGAAGGTAGAAATTGAGAAAGAAGTCCCAAGGTGTTGTTTCTGTTGGGAATGTCTAAACCCCATGTCTCTAACCTTTTGAGGACTAGGGAATAAATTCCAATGATACGGATGAGATTAGATACCAGATTGATTTCTTAGGGTGTATACTATATTCAACATTGCATTATGACTCCCCCGTGGAGAATCCCTAGGTAAAACCCTAGGGGAAGAGGACATAAGTTTAGAGAAACTAATCGGAATCTTCAGAGATAAAGGAGCTTCAGGGAACCAATTGGATTGGTGAGACCTTGAAACATGCCTCCATCTAGAGATCCCACCATCCTGGCATTCTACTAGAGCATCTGAGACCATTCTTCTGCTTCTATGTAAATCCTTAGCATATCTAGTTTTACCAAAAGATTAAATATGTTGATCGAGAGAACTTATAGAGAAAGTTTAGGTTGAGAGTGATAGTCAGTGAAAAAAGGTAGATCCATATGTTTATATATAATTTTGAAAATAATTGTAACAAATGGAGGAATCTTGGTGAAATTGATAGCAGATTTATTTCCCTCCAGCATGAGTTGCAAACCTGGTTTATTAAAGATAACTTCCAGGATATTATTGTTTGAGATCCAAGACTCGATGGTAAGTATATTGTTGCTTCCACATATAATCTCTTTAATGTGAGGGAGGAGGGACCTATATGCTCTTGTGTCTGGTATAAACATCTCACTCCTAAAATCAACTTCTTTTTTTGGCTCTTAATTCAGAATAAACCTCTAATCCTTGATAATCTTTCTAAAAGGGGTTTTTATCTTGATAATAGATGTGTTCTTTGTTTAGAACAAGATGAAACTTGTGATCACATAATGTTACACTTCTCCTTCACCTGGAAGGTTTGGGAATTTATTCTTAGGAAATGGAATCTGTGTTGGTTTTTTCCTCTCGTATGGAAGGGTTTTGTTAAACAATGGAGCAGTCCTTTCTAGAACCTAATTGTAAAAGATTTATGGATTTTAATTCCTCACCATTTCTGCTAGCGTATATGGAAAGAAAGAAATAACATAATATTCAGTGAGAAACATTCCATCCCTGAAGTTGTTGGCAACCACATCTGTAGAGACCTGGAAGAAAAATTTATCTCCTCTAGCAATAATAATGATGCTAAGAAAATTATACCCCAAGTGAACACTAGAGAATGACAATTTAATATTCATAATCCTAAATCAAAACAATTGAGAGCTACTGCTACTTGGACCTCTCCACCTATTGACTGGGTTAAAGTGAAATTTTATGGGGCATCAAAAGGCAATCCGGGAATTGCTGGAGGAGGTGGAATAATAAGAGATTGGAAGGGAACGTGTGTTGGGGCTATAGCAGCTCCCCTAGGAGTGCAGTCAAATCACAGAGCTGAAGCAATGACTACCCTTAATGTGATGTTGTTGGCAGAAGAGATAGAATGTAAAAAAGTTTGGCTGGAGGGTGATCCTCTTAATATTATCAATAATATTAAAGATAACAACAAGTCTTCATGGACTATCAAGAAAATTATTGACAAAATTAATGATGTGGCCTTGAAATTTACTTCCTTTCATGTGACCCACAGTTTCCATTAAACTAACCAAGTGGCAGATGGGTTGGCAAACCTTGGGGTTAGATGTGATGTCACTCACAAGTGGCATGGCTCAACAAAGATAAATGATGAAATAAACTTGTTAATTAATCATGATAGAATTAATCACAAGTAGGGTTTTATTAATACTATTAATCATAACGCATGATAGGACTCAGATTTGGAGTACGACGAAGATGAAGCGCCAAGTGAAGAGTTATTGCAATTACTACCCTCTACCTTCACATGCTTTCTGGGTCATAAAGAGAAAGTTAGGGCATAATCCCAATTATTCAAAGCAAACTGGTTGTTGTCTAAAAAATTTGGAGATAAATGAAACTACTAAGGAGTTGATGAAATTAAGCGATTCCAGCATCAATAAGGAGGATGAAGTTATGGGTGGAGACTTAAAAAGAGAGGAACCAACAGAGTGTAAATGGGTGTAGGAGAAAGATGTTTGGAGAAATTTAAGGAAGGGAAAAGTGCATCGATATCTGAAACGTCTACATGGTAATGAAAAAGAGACCATGAAGGCTTTTGTCGCAGGGTGGGAGAATGGTAAAGTTAATATTATGGGTAAATCTTTCACTCTAACCTTAGAAATTCTGGCATAGATTACAGGGCTCCCTCTGGATAGTATGCACTTCTCCAAAGATAAGAAAGTGGGAAATAAAGCCTACAAAACCTTTCCCAAGTCTGATGAGGAGTGGGAAATGCTAGTCAAAGACAATCTGGACTATGTGAACTTGTCCAACATCAAACGCATTTGGGCTGATATTATCAGAGTGATAATGGAATATTTCACGCTTGATGGTAGGTACTCCAAAGTCAACAACTACCATTTTGTGATTTTTAATCATTTCAAACATCAAGTTAGGGTGTCTTTCTCATTTTACCTTCTCAATTATCTCAACCAAAGTATAGTGGACTTTAGAGTTAGGGCTTCCCCTATTCTGCATGAGGGGCTCATTATTCTCATTGTAGAGTATGCTAAAAAACACATCTTTGAGCTGCTTCCCAAACAAATTGATAATGCTAAAAGGAAAAATGTGGAGATGTCATCTGGAAAGAAAGCCAGCAAAGCCTCAAACAAAAAAATGCGTAAAGGCCCATTGGAAGCTGATATCACGCTCTCTATCTTTGATGACGTGGAAGGTATGAGGACTGAGGATGACCAGGAGGAGGATTCTTCAGAGGACAAGGAAATCAAAGATGGTGAGTAGAGAAATATAGATGATTCTGAGAAGGTTAACCCTACCATTACTGAGCCCACAGGTAAGGAAGGTGATATTTCTATTGAGTATACTATTGATCTGGAAAAGACTATCTCTGAGGAGATAATTGAGCAAGTTGACAACTTGATGGAAATGTACATTGACAATGATTAGAAAAATTATATGGAAGATAGGGAGGAGACTAATAAGATAAATGAAGAAAACCAAGAAAACACTCTGGAGAACAAGGCTAAGATGACTCTTGAAGAACCTGAGGAAAGAGAAATTGAAAAGGAAAATACTAAAAATGTAGAGGATAATATTGCTACTGATAAATTAGAAGATTTTAAAAAGGCCCAAGATGAAAAAAAAAACTTTGTTGACCTCGACAAGGAAGCCTAGAATGAGCATATTGACTATGAAATTAATTATATTCCTTCTGAGAGCCCTAAGGACAACGCTGATGAGAAGGAAAAAAACATCACAAGCAGAGAAGATTGGAAGAAGACCTTTGGGATCGGGACTTTAAGGTCCAAAGAATAGTCAACATTTCCTTTCTTCAAGTAGCCATAAATAAAGCAATGTATGGTTACAATATTGACAAATGGGTTCAGAATGACATTCAGGAGCTGCAAGCTAAGTGCAAAGACCTTGAAGAAAGAAACACCTTATTGGAGGAGATCATCGAAAAATTGTAGAATGATGTTGAAATGTATGAGCAAGGTACTATGCTAGAAGATAAGATAAGTAAAATTATTGATAACAAGATTAACCCAATAATTGAGAAAATCAACAAAAACAACATTATGTTGAGGAAGATGATTACCCTCATCAAATTGGGCATGAAATATTCTATTGATAACTTGAAATATTTGCACACCCTATTGGAAGGGAATAGTAATGACATAGCTAATTTGGAGGAAGAGGGGAAACATGAACTCCATATTTCAGGCCCAGGCTCCAGAACTAGATCCAGTACTAGAAAGAAGACAACGACCTAAGTCAAAGATATTACTAATCTTTGGGATTCTATCTAGAATATGGAATATCTGATGGTGGAAATCCAGAATATGGAAAACTAGATGGTAGAATTTGAAAAGTGTTTTAAGGTGTTGGACTGATTCGAGTGCCGGAATTTTTTTTGGTTTTGTCTTGCTGGAAGTTTTTTTGGTATCATCTTTTGCTTTTTTGGGTGTACCTATTATTGTGTATCTGGGGTCTTAGACCTTTTTGGAATTTTGTCTCTATCTGTGATAGATAGTTTTCATTTAGGGTTTCTCATGCTTATCTTTTCGTTGTTTTCTTAAAGGGTTTCAGGGTCCCTTCAAAACCTGCAGTTACCAAAACCAAAAAATTTAATTAGAGGTTTAAATACCTAAGCTACATATGGAATATAATATCCTATATTAGATTCAACTTCTTTCTCATGAATTTTATCCCTTTTGTGTGACTCCTCATAATTTGTTTGTCTTATTTCATCATATATTTCCTATTCTTGGTTTGGAGCTTCATTGTTTAGGAAATCCATATTTCTTTTAAACTAGTTTTCTCTCTCTTAGAGTCGATATACTCATTTCAAAAGATATGTCGTGAAGCTTTTGATGGTTCTCCCTTCTTACTAAGGCATCTAGAATTCCTCTCAGGAGTTTTGACCTTCTTAATGATCTTTTTCTTTGATTTTGGTTTAGTGTTATGACCAACTAGGGGTTCTTTAGGAATGTATTCTGAATGAAATTTCTCTATAGTCTCTTTTTTCCCAGGAATTTCTTCACCCTACATGTCCTCTTCATTCTCCTTTTATTCAATCCTCAGCTCTTCCTTCCTAATTTTGCATTTTTTTTTTACCTTAGATGGTTTATGCCCTCTTCACCTTTTGTGTTTCTTTCTAAAGGAGGTGGAGGTAGGGTCTTTTCTTATATTTAACCAAAACTTGAGGGAAGATGTATATATTTTAGGTGAAGATTCATATTCTTATTCTCTCAAGGCTACATGTGTTCCTATAGTGACTATAGATGACTTTTTCTCTAGAATTCCCTTGTCCTTACTAAGTTTATCTACAATTTTTTCTATCAATTCCTCCTCTAAATCCCTATAGTCATGTGCAATTTCCTCAATGATGGGATACTTAGGATAATTAAAATCCTCATCCCCAACATTTATTACCTAATTTCCTAATTGCTCATTATTTTTTTTAGTTTCTTCAGCTCCATTTCTCATTTTCAAAGGACATTTATGAGGAGTCTATGGGGTAAATTATCCCATTCTTTAAATTCAGCCCACGAGACATTGAGATACTGAGAGGAAAGACTCTTTTTTACTAATTAAGTCACTAAAAAATCACAAGACAAGGAGGACTAAGTTCCTTTTCTTCTTGTTGGTAAAAAAATTTGTCACTTTGTATTTCTTGACAAGTTGCCTACAATAGTTGGATAGATCATTTTATCAGTGTGATTCTTCCTCTACATTTGAGAGGATAAACTCCTTTGTATGATCTAATTATTTGACTTTTTGAAATAAAACTTACAAGGAAAAGGAAAGAATCCCACTATTTAGGATCCTTGATAACACATACAAAAGCTATCAAGATTTATTGAAAGTTCACTATTCTATGTACTTCACCATTGAAAACCAAGGACTACACACAAGTGTGTTTAATAATGAAAATTATATTCCCATGCCATACATACACTTCCAAGATACCAAAGAAGGGTATTCCATGATAAAACTCAACAAACGCAAGAATTGCCTTTATGAAATGGAGTGAAATTATTGAAATTTATCCTGTTCTCATATGATGAACACAATAGAAAACATATGAACACATTACAAAATTGAACATACCTCCAAATTTTTCTTTGTACTCATTTAATAAAGTTATACAACCTCGTAAAAATGTTGCCCCAATATCATAAAGTATCGAAAGTCCTTTTACATGCAAAATCCCTTGTATTTATAGGTTATTTTTCTGTAACTACTTTTAGGTTTAATAACTAGCTAAGTTAGAGTGTGGAAGGTAAGCACACTTTTTGTAACCAACTCTAAATTTTACAAAATGTAAGCTCAAATCCTAAACTTTAACAAAAGAGAATCAAACTCTTAACTAAACCCAAAAATTGACCAAAAGTTGCAATATTTGTAAAAAATATACACATAAATACCAAAATTGCAATTTTTTCCAACTTTCATAGGGAAATAAAATACGAGTTAAGGTGAAGGCAACTTGAACTTTAATTTCAAGTACTTGTGCTAGTATCTCCTGCCAAAACTCCTTCACTAGAAGGCGGTGGTTGTTGTTGCAAAGAATTTGCATTATATGCTCTAAATAACTTGATGACTTGAGATAAGGATTTGTTTTTAAGAATGATCACACTTTTCATTTTTATCTTGCACCTGTCATGATCTTTTTGAAATTCATCTAATTCTTTATTGCAGCCAGGTAGGTGATAAACACATGTGGCTAGAGCAACTGAAATGACACTCAAAATTATCATAACATCTACTCCTGTACATTGTTTTTCTTTAAGCTCTGAATTGATCCTAGCTTCAAAAATCCTTTGTATTGTTGATATATTTAGATCCTGATTCCATTCATTAATTGTTATGTGTAATATAAGAAAATGGAGGGTTTTATTAGAGTGTAAGATTAAATAATGATGTGGGGTAGTAATCGAATGTATTATATTGTTGAGATGGTGGAGAAGGTAAGATTGTCCTCTTAACCCAAAATCTCATAAAGGGAAGATCCAAATTGATTAACCCCAAAGAAAGGATCAATGCATAAATGAATCAGCCTATTAAGGATAGGGATAGAGAAAAGAACCCTAAATTTGGTTTTATAGAAGAGAGTGTGTAATAGATTTAGGAAGATTAAAAGTTTAATTGAAATGAATTGAATACATTTACTAACCTCAAAATGCAACATATGTGAAGAATGCTATTTTCGGGTGTCTGTACTGAGTTTCTAGGAATTTTGCAACCGGATTTGGAATAGAAACGTAGAGACGAAGAAAACCCAAAAATCTTTTCTGAATCTGGCTCGGGTCCAATTTTGACCCAAAAATGAATGTCACCTTTGACCAAAAATTTCTGATTCTAACCCAAAAAGTTTGATTCTGACCCAGAATAGAATTTTCATTCTAACCTACACAGTCCGACAGAAAATATATTTTTGGATCCTGATAGTTTGCCCAAAAGGGTATCCAGATCTGCACTCTGATTCATTGTTCCGAACATGTCCCTGCAAGAAAAAAGGTTTTTTTGTTGGGGGGGAGGGGTTTACCTTAGTTAAACCCCAAAGTAGGAATTAACCTTGAAATCAATAATTTAAATAGAGAATGCTAGTAAGTAGTAGAATTAGATCTAATAATGAAGCTATGACAATAGATATGCAGTTATACTTCGAATGTAAACAAGTATGTAAATATGAAAGATTGGAATCAATATTAGAAACCATAAAACTCCATGATTATATGCTTGGAATCCACCTTGAAAGAATAATGAATGAATCTTGGTGATTCACAAAGGATCTTGAAGGAATATCACTCCACTATGATGGATAGATCTAGGGTTTGAATGATGAATCTTGAATGCTTGAACCAAATCCCTTCAAAAGCTTGAATAAATGAATCCTTGATCTTCAATAGAGAACTTGAATACTTGAGATGAAGGCTTGACAACCTTGATTGAACTTTGAAAGCTTGAGAACATGTAGAATTCTTTCTTAGTTGATGGTTGTTCACTTGTGATTATGCTTTTTGGATAGTTAAAGAAAATGAGAGGAGAAAAATTCCTTATATACAAATCTAGGGAAAAATATTATAGAGCTTCCTACATAGGAGAATTAAATTCCAATTAGACCTATACCCCTAGAAGAGGACCTATATTAAATATAATTTCAAGAATCGTTACCTCAGAACCTGAAACAGCCGACCTAGAAGCGGGAAATGAAGTTTTGAATGACCCCCGGCAGCCGACAAACTTTCCAATTGGAAAGCGGGACTTGGGTCAAAATCAAGGTTTACCTTGACCTAGGTAAAGGTTGAGATCAACCTTGACCCCAGGGAGTCAAAACCCATGGAAAATGTGCCAGGTGGGATAAATAGTGTCTGGAGAGGCCCAATCAGGGTCCTAAACAAGCATAGAAGCAGGAGGGGGTGCAGAAATGAGGGGAGAATATGATGATGGTCAAAAACACCCCTTAAGGAGGGATAAACATTCTTAACCTGGAATTTATTCCATTTTAAGATGATACATTAAGCCCCCACTTTAGCGGGAGTATGGAAATCGAACATACTCGCGGCAAAGTTAGAAGAAAGACTCTAGTGGATCACAACAAGGTAGAACATTACTTAGTCAAGGACATGAGCCCCCAGACCAAGTATTCTAACTCAACATACACACACAAAGATATGAAAGAAAAGAGAAATTAATCATAGAAATCATACATGACTACATAAGCAAGACAAGAGCAACACTATAAATAACATAGCTTCATGATCTAATCCTACTAACATGAAAGAGAAAGAGAGAATAGAGAAAGTGATTACCTTTCCTATTAAGATGCCCACCTTACCATGAATCACCAAGGAGGGAGAGCCCAACAGGTTCACCCATAAACTGGGCTTTGTAATTGTAATGTGTCTTCTGACAGCTTTTGGAATACCCATAGATCCACCTTCTTGTATCACTATGGAATATAAAATATGTGTCTCTTCAAGATTTAGAAACTTATGTGCCTTACCTTCCAAGGATTTAGAATATTTGAATCTGAAAAATGTGTATCTCTTTTGGATTTAGCAACTTATGTGTGTTACCTTCCGAGGATTTAGCAAAAAATATAAAATACGTGTCTCTTCAGGATTTAGCAACTATGTGTGTTACCTTCCGAGGATTTAGCATGTTTTAAAATGTAAACTATAGTATAAGGGGACCCTATGTATTCCCCCTCCTTATCATGGCTACCTACTAAGTATGATAAGGAAGAGAAAGAGGATACCTACTTCACAAGGTAAGGAGATATCCTTTTTAACAACATTATACAATATATCCTTAGTAAAGAGTATTGACCCTTACCTCTAAGAGCATAGATAATCATGAAATGGATATGTCACATAAGGAAAAAGGATCCTCAAAATAGGAAGAGATCTTATCAGCAAGACCCCCATCATAGAGGAGTGCTTAGGATAAAATGTCATCTTCTAAAGAAAAGCAAAGAGGGACCAAAGATTCGATCATCAAGCCCCCTGCGATCAAGAGGAAGAGGAATCTTGGAATGAAGGAAGCCAACTCTAACCCAAAGCAAGAGAAAGAGTT
>MU224742.1:1865055-1899323 GCA_018584345.1 Thuja plicata
TATATATATATATATATATATATATATATATATTATCTTTTTGTTTTAACAACATTTAAGCTAATATAATCATGCAAAAATCATTAAGAACAATTTCTCCTCATTGCAATTTCACAACTTTGACTTGTTGAGGAAACTATGATCTACTTTTCATTTTTTTCAATGCATTCAAAGTAACACACATATTCATCAAATAATTGTTTAAGGAAGTCAAAATTTTGATTGAAATTCATGCTAGTAAAATCAACATGCACAAAAAAACACATTTTAAAAGTAAGAAAACACACTTCTCAATGCAAAAAATTTACAACACAATCAAATCTAGAAACTCTTAATAGTTAAACACACTTCTATCATAATAATTTCAAGAATATTTTCTATGTGAGTGTGAATTCCATTACTACCTTCCAGTTTTACAAGGTTAGGTTACCTCTCTCTGACAATATCCCCCTCTCTTAAGATGTGTTGTTCCATCTGTTACATACATAGGAACAACATGAAAGCATTAAGATGTGTTTTTCCCCCTCTCTTAAGATGTGTCAATACTTCATAGAAGAAAATTTTCAATTTTCTATATTCAAAAATAAAGATAATCATTTGAAGATTGCAAATTTTCAACTAAAATAAGCTTTAGATCACTACTTGATCATAAGTAAATAAATCATTCATATATACCATCTATCACGTAGTACTCACTAAGTGATAAAATAATCCAACCATACTCACAATTCACCTGTAAATGTTAGTGGATCCATTTTTCCATTTATGTGACCTAGGCCCTCATGCCCATCTCGTCACAACAATATTTCAAAGGAAAATTTAATTCATTTCATCATAACAATTATTTTTTCATCTCTAAGACATGTGAGTCAAAAAAATGTTAAATCTTAACATAAATAAACATTCATAATTGCATCCGTAACTGTGATTAATCTAGGCAAAGCACGAGATGTGATTTATTAATGCACATTTATGGCCTTTCTACCATGTATTCATCAATGGTAGGTAAATATAAAATCCATAAAAAAGACATGGTTGAGGTGCTTTTCCACCCAAACACAAATCCTTACTCTTCCTTGGCATTCTACCTACTTGTAGAATTCCCAAGCCTTCATTGCCTAGTAGCCTAGAAATATACAAAAAGGCAGGGGGTATCTGGTGTAGCTTGATGTACCTGCATGCAATCCTTACCATGGATGTGAAATGCATAACAATCAGGATATGGTAGAGGGGTATTACTATAGAATTATTGTGTCAATAATTCTTTTCTAGGCTTGTTCATATCATACTTATGAACTGCTTTCTTTGGCCAAAGCATTTTATACAATCGCTAACCTGAGAATGAGGTTCACCTTCTCTATTTCCCTTTGGATTATCCATATTCAAAACCCTTACCGGAAGGTAATCTTGCAAAATGCACATACATAGTAAGAAAAAATATGCAACTCAGGTATACTATTCTATTTTATTCCCATATAATAATGCATTAAACAATAAGCATGGAAAGAACAGAAGTCAACTAGTTAAAGGAATTTTTCCTTTCATCATGAATAATCTCATACATCATAAGAAATCACATAAGAAGAAGGAAGTGTTGACCATTCTATCAAGAACACCATTAGTGCATCATTACAAAATAATTCCATTTTATTATCACCAATAAATACCGACCTACTCGTTGAACATCAAATTCAAATACCTCAAGTATAATTTAACAAAATGTTTCATGCATCATTACCCATGTGCTGGTAATATCATATTAGGGTCATAAAATTTACTTTTCACATGGATTTCATCATCTCATGAATATCCATGTTATTCTCCTCATATTATCAAACACTCACATTAAAGAATATTGATCAATGTTAATTATTTCTTATAGTTCATTTCTAATATTCACAACCATGTGCATGATAATGTGCTTGATCATTTCATAATTCATAAGACATATTTCAAGAAAAATATGAATGCAAGAGTAAGAATGGTATGTTATCTGTAATCTACTCCTTTATACATTCTATCAATGTTCCACACTGAACATGATAGAGAACATCACTTTACATCACATTACTAGAAATAAAGAATACACATCCTAGCGGCCACCTCGAGATCGTAAGAAATCTCAAAATCAAAGTTCACAAATTTCAATTTAAAATCTCCAAGATGTGAAAAATTAATAGAAATGAATGTGAACAAGAACCACATTTGATAGAAACACTGAAAATTTGGTGGCTAGATGGTCACACAAAAACTTTTAAAAAAAAATCAAGCTAGTCTTTCATCACTTTCAAAGTTCATCAAAGTAGAAAATAACATAACCAATTGGAAACCAATTCACATACACATGGTAACTAACACTAGCCACAATGAGGGAGTAGAATCTACATGAAAACTTGCGTCCAAGGTGCACTTAAGAACATAACCAAACTCCTGGAAAACATACATCTCAAAGATTACATCACCATGTAATAACACATTTCATTAGATCATGCAACATAAAATTGATAACTCTATCTTTTCCTTTTGTAATCTCATGCATCCCTAAAAGCAAAATGTAACATATAGTTACTTTTACAAAGTTTCATGTTTCTTTTCTTTTGAGAAATAACACACTAGATTCTTTTTCTACGAATCTCTTGAAGATCTAACATTACAATATTTTCTTCAAATGAAATATCTCAACAAAATTATTTTCTTTCCCTTGCATCACACATACAAAATGTATCATTGCACAATATCATATATATTTTTCATTCTTTTTTTTTATAATCCAAGTCTTAATTTTAGCAGGCACTCATATCCTTTATCCAAAAATTAATCATAAATTAATTACACAAATAATTCATAGATATTTACCTTCTTTCTTGCTTCACACGTGCAAATAAAATAGGCATTTAACTTAAGTGCATCACTCACACCCAATATATTTCGTAATTTATCACACATTATTTAAATTATGCAATTTAATATAGAAATGTAATCACATCAATTTGAAGTACACAATTTACCAAGCACTTCAGAAGTATTTCCACCTTAAATAGTTCAGAGAGTAAGCAAGAACAACCAATAAATCTCACACGCGTAGTAGGTAAAGTCCTAAAAGCAACTATTTCCACTTCTATAACACAGAAAAAGGAACATTCTTTCCTAACCTATCAGGAGTAACCATAACGGGGAAACTCAAAAATCAACCCATGGAACTAACATTTACATACATAGACTAAGCATTAGTTTACTTTAAGTTTGTGAAACCAAGGGTCACAACTAAGCATAGACAACTCAAGGCCCTAGAGTGGAACCCAGAGCTCTAATACCATATGAAAGAACTGAAATTGTAACACAAATGCCACATCAGGAATATTTGCAAGACAAGGAAGTTGGTCAACTAAGTCAAATGTCGAAACCACAAGACGATAAGACAATTTTTTTTCCATTGAATTAAAAAGAAGAATACAAGGTTCAACCAAAAATGTCGAATAGATTAAGAGACACATGAGTCCATAATAATTAAGAGTGTAAACTAACTATTGAATGCACCCCAATACATCATATGAAATAATACATTAAAAACATTAACAGTTTCGACCAGCTTGTCGAAACAACAACATACAAAAAGAGACTTCGACCAAACCGTCGAGGTGCAACAATAATAAGGACTTAAGAGACCAACATAAGTTTGCAAATGTCATTAAAATAGAGAAATCATTAGTTACAAAGAATTCATAATATTATAAACATGAAGACCTTCCTAATAAGAGCTCCAGACACCTATTTCATACAAAACATCAGGGCGAGAATATTGTAGGAGTGCGTTTCCACCCTACCATGAAGTAGTTATGCTTCCCCACAATCTTTCTTGACATGAAAGATACCCAACCCAGCTAGAGGTTGTCTAACAAAGTAAACCTTACACAAGTAAAGGAATACATGCTACATGATACATCCACATTCAATTTTTAATATGCATATCATGGACTTCCAAAATCATTTCTTGTAAAAATGATTCCATTTCACACATATGGAAAAAATATTGTGCAAAGATTCTCACTTAATGCATAGTACATCATGATTCATGGGTGTATTCAATATACATAAAGCAACATAAGCAAAAGAATTTTTGTTAACTATCAAAACATGTCAAGTTCATAGTTTCACCAATATCTCATTTGGTTCAAATGGTAAGTATAACTTGGATTCATGATAGTTTGTGGAGAAAATTAAAGAATGCACAAATAGGTTTACATATATTTCACTTCAAGGTGTTCATGGAAATTCAACATATTCAGGAAGCATAAACATATAACAAATGAATAACAGGGACAACATGTATATAAGTCTAAGAAATTCACAATTCTATGCTTCCATCCACATTTATACTCATTAATATTTGACTTTAACCTCTTTTATTTCAATAGTAGGAGTAACACAACTTTACCCCAAATACTAAACACACTCAAGAACAATGTTCTATGCAATACAACACATACTCAATGATTCTAAGTGAACATTCACATCTTTAATCATGAAATAAATAAGAGAAACCTTAGGAGGTGCTAATGATATCTCACACCTTATTCATTACATTTGACCTTATATTTAGGATATTTATTAAGGGAATTACACAATTGAAATTGAAGAAAAATATAATGACATATAGAAACCCATAAGTTATTTATGAAGGCAATCATGGCAACTCAAGTCACCCTCATTAACCATCTCTCAAGGATATTTAAATAGAAGTTTATATAAGCACATCCTTTTCTAATATTAAATGTATATTCTTCCAACAAATCTTACAAGGTAGGGTATCCAAATGATAAATGTGTTTGCTAATTCCAACATAATTCAAACCCTTAAAGGTCTCTATTCTACTAATATCATGAACATCTATAGGCTAATTCCTCTTGGAAATAATTTTAGGATCCTTGTTTCTCCTAAGTTCAACTTATTCATAGAAAGATTATATCTTCAATAACATCTCCTTTTATAATAAACTATGAGCAATATTCACCTTTTCTTATAGTCCAATATGATTTAGGAAACATTAAAAACACAATATTTTTGTTGAATTTTTTTCAAATATGAAAGGAATCTTTTCTTTGTTGTTTTCCTTTGTTGCATAATTACAGTTGATGCAAACAGAAGTCTTAGTTAAAATGGGGGTGGTTAATCTTGTTTTACAAGAATGGAAAGAATGTTTTTTTCTTTTAAGAAAAAAAATATATTTACAATCATCCTCATAAGAGCATATAATCTAAAAGTTTATCAAGTTCATAATTGATATCATATGATATTCTATGAACCTTAATAATGAACTAAATTAACTTTATCGGGTACTCATCTTGAGATACCTTGTTCACAGGAAGTGTTTGAGTCTGTTCTATCAATGAGATGTATAAAAAAAACATAAACAACCAAGTTGTATCACTCAAGTACCTACAACCAATAAATGACGAAAGCCACTGCCAAGATTCTTGACATCCTGTAAGATCTAAAATGTAGGAGTCACCAAAATGTAACATAAGAGATATTACATTTGAGAATTTTTTTATGGATGATATAGGTGATATTAATGAATATGTGTGTGAGGAGGGTAGGATTGTTCTCTTAATCTTAAATTTCTTAAAGGGAAGATCCAAATTGATTAACCCAAAAGAAAGGATCAATGCATAAGTGAATCAACCTATTAAGGATATGGATTAAAGAGAGAAACCCTAATTCTCATTTTATAGAAGAGAGTGTGTGTGATGTATTTAATGACTTTAATTGAAATGAATATGAGAAATGTACTAACCTTGAAATATTCCAGATCTGAAGAATGCTATTTTCTGAATCTTGTGTTGAGTTTCTAGAAAATCTGAGACCGGATCTGGAATAGAAACGCAGACACAAACAAAACCCAGAAATATTTTTCCGTTCTTACAAAGTTCTAATTTGTACCCTCAAGTCAATGTCACCATTGACCCAGAATTTCTGATTTCGACCTAGGGAAGAATCGACCTAAAAAGTCTTAGACTGAAATTCTATTTTTTCATCCCAAAATTTTGCCAAAAAGGGTATCCGAATCTCTGTCCCGTTCTATTGTTCTAAACCTGTACCTACAAGAAAAATGGATTTTTTTGTTGGGGGGAGGGGTTTGCCCTAGTCAAAACTCGATTTAGGAATTAACCTTGAAATCAATAATTGAAATAAAGAATGCTAGCAAGTAGTAGAAGTAAATCTAATAATGAAGCTAAGATATTCAAATAGATATGCAATTGTATTTCGAATGTAAACAAGTATGTAAATATGAAAGCCTGGACTCAATTAGAAACCATAAACCTCCATTATTATATGCTTGGAATCTACGTTGAAGGGAGAATGAATGAGTCTTGAGGATGCACAAAGGATATTGAAGGAAGATCACACCACCATGATGGATAGATCTAAGGCTTGAATGATGAATCTTGAATGTTTGAACCAAATCCCTTCAAAGGCTTGAAAGCTTGAATCCTTGATCTTCAATGGAGAACTTGAATGCTTGAGAGGAAGACTTGAACACTTTGAAAGCTTGGAAATATGTAGAAAAATGGATGCTTGAATTATCCCTTTTGCACTTAGAGCTCACTTACGATTTCTTCTTGCTTCTTGAAAACCTTGAGAATATGTAGAATTCTTGCTTAGTTGATGGTTGTTCACTTGTGATTATACTTTTTGGATAGTTAGAGAAAATGAGAGGAGAAAACCTCCTTTTATATGAAACTAGGGCACAATCTTCTAGAGAGGCCGACATAGGAGAATTAAATTCCAATTAGACCCATGCCCCTAGAAGAGGACCTATATTAAATATAATTTAAGAATCATCGCTTCGAAACCCAAAACAGCCGACTCGGAAGTGGGAAATGACATTTTGATGAGCTCCAACAATCGACAAACTTCCAGATTTGAAAGGGGGACCCAAGTCAAGTTCAAGGTCGAGGTCGACCTTGTCCCAGGGAGTAGGACCCTTGGAAAACATGCCAGATGGGAGGGATGGTGCCCAGAGAGGCCCAATCGGGGTCCTAAACAGACACAGAAGTAAGAGAGGATGTAGAAATGAGGGGACAATATGATAGTGGTCAAAAAATCCCCCTAAGGAGGGATAAACTTTCTTAACATGGAAGTGCTTCTATTTTAAGATGATACATTAAGCCCCCACTTTAGCGGGAGTATGGAAATTGAACATACTTGGGTAAAGTTAGAATAAAGACTCTGGTGGATCACAATGAGGTAGAACATCACTAATTCAAGGAAATGAGCCCCCAGACCAAGGATTCTAACTCAACATACATGCATAAAGATATGGAAGTAAAGAGAAATTAATCATAGAAAACATACATGATTACATAAGTAAGACAAGAGCAACACTATAGATAACATAGCTTCATGATCTAATCCTACTAACATGAAAGTGAAAGAGAGAAAAGAGATAGTGATTACCTAGCCTAGTAAGATACCCACCTTACCATGAATCACCAAGGAGGGAGAGCCCAATAGGTTCACCCATAAACTATGCTTTGTAACTGTAATGTGTCTTTTGACGGCTTTTAAAATATCCATAGATCCACATTCTTGTATCACTATAGAAAATGTATAAAATGCGTGTCTTTTTAGGATTTAGTAACTTATGTGCATTAACTTCCAAGGATTTAGCATATTGTAAAATTAAAAATGCGTATCTCTTAAGGATTTAGCAACTTATGTGTGTTACCTTCTGAGGATTTAGCAAAAAATAAAAATAAAAATGTGTCTCTCTTCAAGATTTAGCAACTTATGTGCATTACCTTCCAAAGATTTAGCATGTTGTAAAATGTAAACTAATGTAAAATATAGTATAATGGAGACCCTATATATGCCCCCCTCCTTATCATGACTACCCACTAGGCAGGATAAGGAAGAGAAAGAGGATACCTACTTCACAAGGTAAGGAGATATCCAGCTTAACAACAATATGCACTATATCCTTAGCAAAGAGTATTGACCCTTACCTATAAGAACATAGATGATCATGAAATGGATATGTCACATATGGAAAAAGGATCCTAAAAGAGGAAGAGATCTTATCATCAAGACCCCCACCATAGAGGAGTGCTTAAGATAAAATGTCATCTTCTAAAGAAAAGAGGGACCAGAGATTCAATCATCAAGCCCCTAGCGATCAAGAGGAAGAGGAATGAAGGAATGAAGGAATCAAACTCTAACCCAAAGCAAAGGAAAGAGTTTATAAATAACATAATTTGCAAAATAAAGAAGAGGTGATGACCTAGGACAATCACCTCCCATATAAGAGGGTATCCATAGTCAAAACATAAATCTTTATAAGGAAATAATGTTGTATGATAAACAAATGCCACTAAGCTAAGGAAAGTATATCCTTAGATAGAGGAAGAAGAAAAATACCTTGCCCCCCTAGGGATGAAAGCAAGGGATATATCAAATTATATTAAGAGATGTTATATAAAAAGAGATACCTTTACAAAACAAATGTCCTACAAAAGATATCTTGAATGATTATAAGTGAAGAAAGTATTTATCATAATAATAATAAAAAGGATAGCATATAGAAAGAATAACCAATTAAACTCAAAACATAATACATGCTAAGAGAAAAATGGATCCTAGAAGACTGGAATAAAATACCTCTTTCCCCCCAGTTAAGAGACAAGAGGAGAAATATGATCTAACTTATAAAAGAACGAGGGGAATGCCCTATATCAACATTATGAAGAAATTGTAATACTACACGGGAATGCGATATAATTGCTAAGGCAGCTCTTTCTCTAACATATAGCTTGAAATGCACACAATCAGAAAGTAAATGTGTATTACTATAATGAAGTGGACATCTGTATTTAGAGAGAGCATTTTTTGGAATAGGTTTGAAGATTTCTTTCTTAGAATTCATTAAGTGGACATACACTTTCGTAGCCACACCTTGAGGAGTATCAAGGTGATCTAAAGAATGTGTTGGAAGAAGAACATGAAGAGGAGGATGATGGTTAAGATCCACTACCTTGATTGGAGGCAGTGGGAAACCTATACCATGCATATCTTGTTTAGGAGATGAATGAATCAGGTTTTTAATGCCTTGTTCATTGATACCAAGCCCTAAACCTTTATAGCCTTGTTTATCCACCATAGTATATCTGGTAGTGTACATATCTTGCAAATCTTCTACAAGAGGAGATTGATTATGGTGTTCATGAGAAAATGTTGTATATGGTGTAATGATAGGTGGAGAAGAGATTTCCTTATTTTTCCCTTTAATATCATCATGGATTGGATAGGGAGGGGAAGGTAAATGAAAGAATTCTTGAACATCATTATCATGAACCCTAGCTTGAGCCCCATCATAAATGTGGGAATAATTGGGGATTGAAGATAGAGAAATAGAAATAGGAATATTTGGAATTGGATTAGGATTGATAGGATTAGGATTAGGAAGATTAGGAGTTAGATTAGGAATGGTAGGATTAGGATTAGGAAGATTAGTAAATGGGGTATCATCTACCCAATTCTTCACAAAATCCAAAAGAGCAATAAGTCCACTACACAAATCCTTAATGAAAGTTTTGAAAGTAGAAAGACTAGTATTATTTAATCTCAAAATAGCATAAGTAAGTGAAACATTAAGATTAACAAACATGCTGAAATGGATGATACTTTCATAAACATCATAAGTACTATAAAGAGATGCTAAAAGAAGCATAATGAGAAAAATAGCCATACCCCAAAGTATCTTAAAGATATTCATAGTGAATGAAATGCAAGAAATGTTTTTATATTTTTATGAGTATGTGGATTTTTTTTGTATTTTAAAATGAAAGAGCATAAAATAAAACTAATTTAATATGCAAGATCTAGTCTCTAAGAAAAACAAGCAAAGCATCTAACACCAAAAAGAAAGAGTTGTCTATCACACGTTCACCAAAATGTAATATCTAAAATGTAGAAGTCACCAAAATGTAACATAAGAGATATTACATTTAAGAATTTGTTTATGGATGATATATGTGATATTAATGAATATGTGTGTGAGGAGGGGTAGGATTTTTCTCTTAATCTTAAATTTCTTAAAGGGAAGATCCAAATTGATTAACCCAAAAGAAAGGATCAATGCATAAGTGAATCAACCTATTAAGGATATGGATTAAAGAGAGAAACCCTAATTCTCATTTTATAGAAGAGAGTGTGTGTGATGGATTTAATGACTTTAATTGAAATGAATATGAGAAATGTACTAACCTTGAAATATTGCAGATCTGAAGAATGCTTTTTTATAAATCCTATGTTGAGTTTCTGGAAAATTTGATACTAGGCCTAGAATAGAAACACAGAGATGAACAAAACCCAGAAATATTTTTCTGTTCTGACATAGTTCCGATTTGTACCCTCAAGTCAATGTCACCATTGACCTAGAATTTCTGATTCCGACCTAGGGCAGAATCGACCTAAAAATTCTCAGACTGAAATTCTATTTTTTGGATCCTGAAAGTTTTCCAAAAAGGGTATCTGAATCTCTATCTCATTCTATTGTTCCGAACCTGTACCTGCAAGAAAAATGGATTTTTTTTTTGGGGGGAGGGGTTTGCCTTATTTAAACCCCGATTTAGGAATTAACCTTGAAATCAATAATTGAAATAAAGAATGCTAGCAAGCAGTAGAAGTAAATCTAATAATGAAGCTATGATATTCAAATAGATATGCAATTGTATTTTGAATGTAAACAAGTATGTAAATATGAAATCTTGGACTCAATTAGAAACCATAAAACTCCATAATTGTATGCTTGGAATCCATGTTGAAGGGAGAATGAATGAGCCTTTAGGATGCACAAAGGATCTTGAAGGAAGATCACACCACCATGATGGATAGATCTAAGGCTTGAATGATGAATCTTGAATGTTTGAACCAAATCCTTTCAAAGGCTTGAAATCTTTAATCCTTGATCTTCAATGGAGAACTTGAATGCTTGAGAGGAAGACTTGAATACTTTGAAAGCTTGGAAATATGTAGAACAATGGATGCTTGAATTATCCCTTTTGCACTTAGAGCTCACTTAGGATTGTTTCTTGCGTCTTATACTTGATGGTTAGAGAAAATGAGAGGAGAAAACTTCCTTTTATATGAAACTAGGGAACAATCTTCTAGAGAGGCTGACATAGGAGAATTAAATTCCAATTAGACCCATGCTCCTAGAAGAGGACCTATATTAAATATAATTTAAGAATCATCACTTTGGAACCCAAAACAACTGACCCGAAAGCGGGAAATGAATTTGTGATGACCTCTGGCAGCCAACAGACTTCCAAATTTGAAAGGGGGATTGAGGTCAAGGTCGAGGTCAACCTTGACCCAGGGAGTCAGGACCCCTGGAAAACATGCCAGATGGGAGGGATGGTGCTCGGAGAGGCCCAATCAGGGTCCTAAACAGATACAGAAGTAAGAGAGGATGTAGAAATGAGGGGACAATATGATAGTGGTAAAAAACACCCCCTAAGGGGGGCTAAACATTCTTAACATGGAAGTGCTTCCATTTTAAGATGATACACATCCTTAAAAGGTTCTACATATTACTGATATAAAACAACCTGTAGACTAATCTAGGCATGGAACACTATTTGAACGATCAAATTAAAATAATAATTTATGGAAATCCATTACCCATTCTTTGTCATACACTAGAATTGAATGGACGTCATTTTGAGTCTATTGGTTTCTAAACACAAATTACATAAAACTATGCCATAATTATCTACTACCTTAGTTGTGGTCATCCATGCAAGGTATTTTTAGAATTAAAAAGTAGCTGGTAGATACATACCTGATTCACTATCTGAGATAGCAATGAAATTATGAGTAGAGTGTAGGGATTTATTACACGAGAGAAACAGTGGCTTGCAGTCAAGACCATGCCTGACATTTTCACTATCTTATCTCTCTAGTATGTAATCTCCAAATGATTCAATTTACCCACTTTAATCTTGTAGAAATTTGATAGGAATGTTTGGGAGCTTTCATATGGCTTTAGAACAGATTGGAATGGTGAAAATTAAGGAATTCCCATGTCATAACCTGATTTTGATACTCCTATTATCTAGGACTTTTAGGAACTATGTGGATTTGTTTGACTTGGTCAGACACTTTTCAACTTAAGTCGTTATGCTTCGATGTTATAGTAGACATGTTAGACGTTATTTTGGATGTTGTGGAAGAAATTGTGTTTTTTATGTGATTAATATGATCTTATGCTTTGATGTTGTCATAAATTATATAATGATTTAATAATTTGATGTGAATTATATGATGAATTATGAGTGATTAAATAATAATCCTTGCAATGGATGTTATTTATTTATGCTTTCGATTTTTGGACCCTATTGATGAAAATCTCAAGTCGGTTTATTGGATTGTCGGGTTGAAGGCGGGGGTGTGTTTTAGGTAGAGAAATTTAGTTATTCGACAGGGTTGTGATCGGAAAGTCTGGCTCTTGCGCACACCACTTAGTTGAAGATGTTTTATTTCTAATTCATTTTCTAAAGATTTTAAAAAAAAAGAAAAAAAGAAAAATGGATATTAAAAAATAAATTCGTTGATTAAAATGGTGTGTGTGTGTGGATTCAAAATTGATTAGATTATGTTATAAGTATAATTTTATTTATTTTTATTACTTTTATGGTTGCAAAATAATTAGAAAAGCACTATGCATATTTTTATTAAAGTATATATATATATATATATATATATATATATATATATATATATATATATTTTTTGTTGTGNTATTTTTATTAAAGTATATATATATATATATATATATATATATATATATATATATATATATATTCTTTGTTGTGGATGATGACTGTTTATTATCGGTTAGTGAATATTTAATTTCTTCTTATTTAATAAGGAAGTTGAGAAGAGATTTTTTATTTTGTTTATTTTTTTATTTGTTTTCTGTACGTTAGTTCCTGATAGTGATATTTAAACTTATAGAGAATATTTAATGAGCTGTAAGTTCATGCTTTTATTGAAGGCTTATTTTACTCTTGCTTTAGCAAGTGATTGAAAGTTTTAATAGGGATGGATAGGTTTTAATGGACCAACTAATTTAGGAGAAGTGGAATGATTTGTTTAGATCGTAGAAAACATTAATCAAAGCAAAAACCCCTGTGAACATTCCATCTCTTACGGCTGGAAGACTGGGGAAATGAGAGTGGGGTTTGAATGCAAGGTATTGGTAGATATTAATTTATATCACCAATCCCACCATCTACATTAATTTTTGTGTTTAGAGTCTTCATGGAACCATCGTCATTCTAGATGTAATCAATGCAAGGAGGACAACACACAGGAAAAATGAGAATTAAAAGGAGGACATCACATAGGAAAAGGGGAATTAAAAGGAGAAGGCAATGTGGTTAAAGAGGGAGATGAGAGAATTGAAATAGGGAGCCGCAGGAAAAAGGAGGGGAGTTTAGTTTTTTTTTAAGAGTAAAAAAATGCAGGAAAGGGAAAGGAAGTCATGCGTAGGTGAAGGAAGAGATAGCAGGTCACAGGAGAGAAAAGTAAAGATCATAGAAGCTGTGGATTTCTGAAGGAAAATACGCAAGAAGTAATGAAATTCCACGTTCCATTTTCTTGTTTTATGCTTCTTCTTCTTCTATGCAAATCAGTAGCTTACTGTCTTATCGGTGGTTAAAAAGACGTGCAAATAAATTAGGAACGTTCTCTAAAATTTGTAAGAAATGGAGTTTGGAAACCATCGACTTGATGTCCTTTTATGTTACCATAGCCATACTAAATTTTGTTTCATTTTCTTTATATTATGAAAAGTCCTTTATTATCTTCCTGCGCTATGTTATTTTTCTTCCACTGAAATGTTTTATTCCTTCCTGCACAGTGTCTATTTTCTTCTTGTGCAATGGACAAGTTTGGGCTATTTATCTTATAACTAAATTATTAGAAGATTTGTTAGTTATGAGAAATAGCTTGTTGAATGTTTGAAGCATGAGTGTAGTCAAAACTTCTATGGAAATCTTGTATGGAAAGAAATTAGCTAATAGTGGGGTTATTTTGGTTTGGGAATATCCTTGGGGATGGGTGTTTATTATAGTTTATAATAAATTCTTTGTTTCAGTGCATTGGTTATAAGATATTATTAAATAATATTTTGTAGTTTTACTAATTTACTTATTAAAACAAAGAAAATAGTCTCTCTGGGAAAAGTCAATGACTTTGTCTTTCTCTTTGATTACGTGATTGATATAAACTGTGTAGTAGACCTTACCTCTTGAGCTATCTTCTCAAAATTCTAGTTTGTTACTTATTTTTTAATTTTCCTTCTTTGATCTACCGAAACAATATATATGATTAGATCATTTACTTTAAACCATGACCCAATAGTTTTTTACCGTTAAACGTTGAGAAGTCCAATGAATTCAAAACTTAAATAGTGTAAGTAATCTAGAATGAGTAAATTGAAAGTTTAAAGTTTGTATATTTGAAGTAAAATAATGGAATTTTGTTTTGGTTATTTTTATTTTAAAATCTTTGAAATTGATCGATGTGGAAAGGGTGTTGAAAATGGATTAGCCAGGAAAGGGTAAAGTAATGTTCTTTTACCTACCACTAGAAGTTTGGTTCTTAAATTCTATGGCCAAAGCTATGGAACACATGTTTTTTTAAATGTGTTTGGCTATTTATGTTTCATCTTCCTGTTATCTATGATTAGTTCTACTTAGACATATGTGGAAAGTAGTTTATTTCACAGACATGCCATATTCCTTCTGGTCCATCAGTGCTGAGTAGCTAGAATTCTTAGGCAGGGTCGATGTGCTCTTCATGTTAGGATGATCCCCAGGGGATCTAACCACTCCGTGGTTGGGTGGATTAATCTCCTGGACCACACTCTCATCTCAATATTTGCAGATGGATAGGTGTCTGATGGATTAGGAGACTGGAGCATGCAGATGGACAATTTTTCTGGTGGCATACTTGATTTTCGATCTTTATGACCTTATGATCTTGTACGTAATGTATGATGTATAATAATATGTTGGATGACAAGTTGGTCAGCAACCTTACTGTATTATTCTTATTTTATCATGGTTGTATTGTAAAAGTTCGATGACATGGTCAACTTTCTTAATTAAACTTCATTCAAAAAATTAATTCTTTATAGATTTATGAGAATTAATGTGTACTTCTTTAAGGTTTTGAATATTATGTGTTATTTAAGGAATAAATGATTTAAATGTCTTGTTTTTACTTGTTGACTAGTCTATAGCGATTGACCGACTATGACTATTGAATCGACATTAGAGGATTTTCATATTTTTGCTTATGTGGCATTTGTTGGGATTATCGGTATTTACATGTGGTATCAAAGTTGTGTTTAAACACTAGGACCTTGGTTTACTATTGCTAAGTTGTGTACTTATGCTTGGTCTAGGAGTTAATCTGATACCATGAATACCAGAAATAATAACCGAGATGGATCTAGTAATGAGAGAAATGATTACCCTAATTAGAGGTTGGATCAGATCTTGGCTCTCTTGTAGTAGCAAGGTGATCGTATGGATCACCTTGAGTGGGATTTGAGAGGTAGGCATAATGATGAGGAAAGAAGGAAGAGGGAAGAAGATCTTAGGGTAGAAGCTCAAAAAAAATAAGAGGAAGATTTGAGATTTGAAGCTCAGCGTAAGCAGGAGGAAGACCTGAGATCGGAAGCACATAGGGAAGAAGATGAGGATAAGAGGAATGAAGAGAAATTGAAATGTAATGATGATCTTAGGGCTGCAGCAGTACCCAATAATAGGGAAACAATAGTAGAGGAACTGAGCAAGGACCTCAAGAAGTTCGTACCTCTTACCTTCAATGGTAAGACCATTGGTGATGAGGCTAAACCATGGATTGTATCCATGGAAAAGTACTTTCACATTCACAATCTTTTTGGGGAATCTAGAGCTATGCGGGATACTTTTCAGTTGATTGGTAAAGCTAGTACTTGGTGGAACAATGAGATGCCAGAGAAGAGGATGCAACCTGGTGAGATCTCTTGGGAAGATTTTCTAGTATTATTTCATAAGAGATGGCTACCACAGTTATACTATGATCGTAAAGTAGCTAAGTTCCAGAAACTAATTTAGGGAGTATTGACTGTTACGCGGTATCATGAGAGGTTTTGCCACTTGTTTAAGTATGTACCTCAGTATCAGTAGGATGAGCGGTTTAGAACCCACAAATTTATTCTTGAATTACGTCTAGAGAGAGGATCTGAGGTTGACATGCATGAGCCTGAGACTATGGACTTTTCTTTTAGGAAGGCACTAAGGAAAGAACATAAACTACAGCAGGTGTCTATAGTAATGGGTAATCAGAAGACTAATTCCTCTTAGAGATTTAAGAGGAATTTTTAGGATAACCAACCTAAGGATTCTGGATGTTAGCAAGTTTAGAATATGAGAGGTAAAGGTTGGGGAAATGCAGGCAGGAACACCAACAAAAATAATACTCAGTATCATAACAGAGGTGACAATAGGAATGGGAACAATAGAAATGACAACGGGAGGAATAGGCCTGAGGGTAGGAAAGGACCAGTGGATGGTTTCTTTACTTGTGGAGGTGACCATTACGCCAATACATGTCCTCAACATATGGTTCATAGAGATGGGAAAGGTCCCCAGACTCAGCATCAGATTCATGCAGTTGTTGATTGTAGGGAAGTTGACTTTTAGGACACTCCGATCTAGTTGGCTGGTAAGATATTTGGCCAAAATATTTCCATTTTGATTGATACTGGAGCTATAGAATGTTTCATAGATCCTAGATTTGTTTCTTTTTGATCAGTTAGACCAGGATATATTTCTTAACCATGGATGGTAGAGTATGGTAATAGGGAAAAGCATAGGGTTCAAAAATGTTTATCTTGCAGTGAGTTAGAACTTCCAAATTTTCAGACGCAAGTAAATATTTATGTAGCCCCATTGGGTTCCTATGATGTTATTTTGGGCATCAATTGGTTGACTGAATATAAGGCTTTAGTAAATTGTAAGGATAAAATAGTTGAGTGTTTAGATGATTTAGGTGAACCTGTAGTACTTTTGGGTGTGAAGAGGCCCTTTGAGCTTAGACAGATTTCTGCCATGCAATTGAAAAAGGCAAAGAGGAAGGGGTGCATGATGTATGTGGCTTAAGTTAAAGACCTTCAAAATCTTCCTAGCTTAGAAGATCACCCTATCTTGCTTGAATTCCAGGATGTATTTCCAGAAGAATTACTCGAGTTACCTCCTAAGAGGGAATTTGAATTCTCTATTGATGTAATGTCGAGAACCGAGCCTCAATCCAAGACTCCATATCACATGACCACCAGTGAAATGTATGAGCTAAAGATGCAGTTGCTAGAACTCTTAGATAAAGGGTTCATATGCCCTAGTGTGTCACCATGGGGAGCTCTAGTGATTTTTGTGAAGAAGAAAGATGGTAACTTATGATTATGCATAGATTACAAAATGCTTAATAAGGTAATTATCAAGAACATATATCCTCTTCCACGAATAGATGAACTATTCAATTAGATGAAGGGAGTAACTATGTTCTCTAAAATTGACTTGAGAGCTACATATCATCAACTTTGAATCAAAGAAGAAGATATATCCAAAATAGCTTTCAGAACAAGGTATGGGCATTATGAATTTATCATCTTACCTTTTGGTTTGACTAATGCACCTACAACATTTATGAACTTGATGAACAATGTGTTCAGAGATTGTCTGGATAAGTTCATAGAGATATTCATTGATGACATTTTGATCTACTCAAAGAACATGGAAGAGCATGAAAAGCACTTGTGTATAGTTTTACAGCACCTTAGAGATATGAAGCTTTATGGTAAGCTGTTAAAGTGTTCTTTATATCATAAAGATACATTACTTGGGTTAAATCATCTCTGCAAATGGAATTGTAGTAGACCCTAAAAAGATTAAAGCTATTCTTGAGTGGCCAGCTCCACAAAATGTGAGTAAAGTTAGAAGCTTCATGAGACTTGCAGGATATTACAGGAAATTTGTGGAGGGGTTCTCCAAGTTTGCAGCACCTATTACATCCATTCAGAGAAAAGGGAAAATATACGAGAGGAAGGATACATGAGAGCGATCTTTTTAGATGTTAAAATAGAAAATCACATCCGTTCCTATCTTGATTATACCATATCTGAATGGAAAATTCATAGTAATTACATATGCTTCAGGTGAAAGTCTTGGAGGTGTACTTATGCAGGATGGTAAAGTGGTGGCTTATGAGTCACAAAAGATGAAACAATATGAGGTTAATTATGCACCTCATGACTTAGAATTGGTTGCAATTGTTCATGCATTAGTAATGTGGAGACATTACCTTATGGGTAAGCCATTTGAGTTGAAAATAGATCACATGGGACTTAGGTATATCTTCACATAGCCTAATATCAATGCAAGATAGAGACGTTGGTTGGAGTTCCTGAGTGAGTATGACTTTGTCATTGAGTACGTTAAGGGCAAGGAGAATAGAGTGGAAAATTCTCTTAGTAGAAGATGACACATTTATGTTATCTCTACTTCTAGGACACGCCTGAGAGAGAATGTGTTGCAAAATCTTCTAGGAGATTATCATTATGAGATGGTCAAATCAATGATGCATATTGATCCATGGGATCACCATTTTGATGAATAGACTTTTGATGATGATGGTATTATGAGATACCAGAGCAGGATTTATATTCCCGACCAAGCAGGGTTGAGGAAAGTAGTACTTGAGGAGATGCATTGCACTCCATTCGTAGGACATCTAGGGTAAAAAAGATGATTTCCGATTTGAGGCCACTGCACTTTTGGCTAGGTCTTAAGTGTGATGTGATAGCTTATGTTTCCTAGTGTTTATAATGCCAGCGAGTCAAGGTTGAGCATGTCCACCCAGCAGGAATTTTATACCCACATGATATTCCAGAGTAAAAATGACAAGTCATTAGTATGGATTTTATCCAAGTTTTACCCATGACATGATGCATGCATGATGTTATTTTGGTAGTAGTTGACAAACTAACCACAGTAGCCCACTTAATTCCAGGGATTCTGAGAGATGGTTCATTGGCTTTGGCCAAGAAGTTTGTGTAGGAGTTTTTTATATTACACGATGTACCAGAGACCATTATATCTGATAGGGACACTAGGATGACATCAAGGTTTTAGACAACCCTGAATGTATCTTTGGGTACATGGTTGAATTTCAGCACAACCTATCATCCTCGGACTAATGGGAAAAGTAAGAGATTAAATCAGGTTGTTGAGGACTTCAGATGTATTACATGGATCAACAATACAAGTGGGAAGAGTATCTTCCATTGGTAGAGTTTGCCTATAATAAATATTACCATGACTCATTGGGAATGGCACCATTTGAGGCACTTTATGAGTAGAAGTGTTGCACTCCTATCAGTTGGGATAGAGTAGAGGACTGGATCATTGTTGGTCCTAATTTGTTAAGAGAAATGGAGGAACAAATGACTCCGATTTGTGCTCGACTGAAGGAAGAAATTGATCATCTAAAGAGTTATGCAGATAAGAACCATACTTTCATATAGTTCTAGGAAGGGGACAAAGTGTTCTTGCTTGTGAGACCGCATAAGAGCTCTATTTCTTTTGGCAAGTCATCAAAGCTTGCACTAAGATATGTGGGTCAATTTGATGTTTTGGAGGTTATCAACCATGTTGCTTACATACTTTCTTTACTGTGTACTCTATCCCGAATCCATAATGTGTTTCATGTTTCCTTGTTGAAACCCTATCATCTAGATACATCTCATATCCTAGATTAGCGTGCATTGCAGGTTCAGGATCTGGGGGTGGTGCTAGTGGAGCCTACCTGCCTCGCTAATCACCATACCATCAGGGTGCATGACAAAGATGTGTTGCAGTATAAGGTCCAGTGAGACCAATTCTTTATTGACAGTGCTACTTGGGAGGATGCGGAAGACTTGCTTAGATTTTTTCCGCAGCTATTTGATTAGACTTATATATGCTCTTATTTTTAGTTATTCATACTATATGCATTGAAATTGCTACTTTTATCTGTTTTAAGAAGACATCAGGCTGATGTCTCTTCCTAGAGGGGAGGGATGTCATAACCCAATTTGGATAGACTCCTATTATCTAGGATTTTTAGCGACTATGTGGATTTTGTTGACTTGGTCAGACACTTTTTGACTTAAGTCGTTATGCTTCAATATTATAGTAGACATGATAGACGATATTTTGGATGTTGTGGAAGTAATTGTGTTTTTATGTGATTTATATGATCTTATGCTTTGATGTTGTCATGAATTATATAATGATGTTTAACTATCTAATGATTTGATGTGAATTATATGATAGATTATGGGTGATTAAATAGTAATCATTGCAATGGATGTTATTTATTTGTGCTTTCAATTTGTGGACTAACCTACTGATGAAAATCTCTAGTGGGTTGATTGGATTGTCAGGTTGAAGGTGGGGGTGTGTTTCAGGTAGAGAAGTTTAGCTATTCGACATGGTTGTGATCAGAAAGTCTGGCTCTTACACACACCACTTAGTTGAAGATATTTTATTTCTAATTCATTTTCTAAAGATTTAAAAAAGAAAAAAAAAGATATTTAAAAGTAAATTCATTGATTAAAATGGTGTGTGTGAATTTGAAATTGATTAGATTATGTTATAAGTATAATTTTATTTATTTTTATTTACTTTTATGGTTGTAAAATAATTAGAAAAACAATATATATATATATATATATCCTCTGTTGTGGATGATGACTGTTTATTATCGGTTAGTGAATATTTAATTTCTTCTTATTTAATAAGGAAGTTGAGAAAATATGTTTTATTTTGTCTATTTATTTTCTGTACGTTAGTTCCTGATAGTGGTTTTTAAACTTATCGAGAATATTTAATGAACTGTAAGTTCATGCTTTTATTGAAGGTTTATTTTACTCTTGCTTTAGCAAGTGGTTGAAATTTTTAGTAGGGATGGATAGGTTTTAATGGATCAACTAATTTGGGATAAGTGGAATGATTTTTTTGGATTGTAGAAATTGTTGAGCAAAGCAAAAACCCCTGTGAACGCTCCATTTCTTACAGCTGGAAGACTGGGGAAACGGGAGTAGGGTTTGAATGCAAGGTGTTGGTAGATATTAATTTATATCACCAATCCCATCATCTACATTCATTTCTATGTCTAGATTCTTCATGGAACCACAGTCATTCTAGATGTAATCGATGCAGGAAGGAGGAAAAAACACAGGAAAAAGGATCAAGAATTAAAAGGAGGACAACACAAAGGAAAAAGGGAATTAAAAGGAGAAGGCAGTGTGGTTAAAGAGGGAGACAAAAGCATTGAAATAGGGAGCCGCAAGAAAAAGGAGGGTAATTTAGTTTTTTTTAAGAGTAAGAAAAACGCAGGAAAGGGAAAGGAAGTTGTGCACGGGTGAAGGAAGTTGTAGCAAGTCGCAGGAGAGAAAAGTAAAGATTGTAGTAGCTGTGGAGTTCTGAAGGAAAATATACAAGTAGTAAAATTCCAGGTTCCATTTTCTCATTTTATGCTTATTCTTCTTCTATGCAAATCAGCATTTTACTGTCTTATCAGTGGTTAAAAAGATGTGCAAATAAATTAGGAACATTCTCTAAAGTCTGTAAGAAATGGAGTTTTCAAACCATTGACTTGATGTCCTTTTCTGTTAGTGTAGCCATACTAATTTTTTTCCATTTTCTTTATATTCTGGAAAGTCCTTTATTATCTTCATGCGCCATGTTATTTCTCTTCCACCGAAATGTTTTATTCCTTCTTGTGCAATGTCTATTTTCTTCCTACGCAATGGATGAGTTTGGGTTGTTTATCTTATAACTAAATTATTATAAGATTTTTTAGTTATGAGAAATAGCTTGCTGAATGTTTGAAGCATGAGTGTAGTCAAAAATTCTATGGAACTCTCATATGGAAATAAATTAGCTGATAGTGGTGTTATTTTGGTTTGGGATATCCTTGGGGATGGGTGTTTATTATAGTTTATAATAAATTCTTTGTTTTAGCGCATTAGTTATGAGATATTGTTAAATAATGTTTTGTAGTTTTATCGAATTTACTTATTAAAACAAAGAAAACAATCTCTCTGGTAAAATTCAATGACTTTGTCTTTCTCTTTGATTACATGAGTGATATAAAATGCAGAGTAGACCTTACATCTTTAGTTATCTTCTCAAAATTCTAGTTTGTTACTTATTTTTTAATTTTACTTCTCTGATCTACCAAAACAATATATATGATTAGATCGTTTACTTCAAATCATGACCTAATAGCTTTTGACCATTAAACATTGAGAAGTCAAATGAAGTCAAAACTTAAATAGTGTAAATAATCTAGAATGAGTAAATTGCAAATTTAAAGTTTGTAGATTTGAAGGAAAATAATGGAATTTTGGTTTGGTTATTTTGTTTTAAATCTTTGAAATTGATGGACGTGGAAAGGGTGCTGAAAATGGATTATCCAGGAAAGGGTAAAATAATTTTCTTTTACCTGCCAGTAGAAGTCTGGTTCTTAAATGCTTTGGCCAAAGCAATAGAACACATGTTTTGTTAAATGTGTTTGGTTATTTATGTTTCATCTTCCTATTATCTGTGATTAGTTATACTTAGACATATGTAGCAAGTAGTTAGTTTCACATACACACCAGATTCCTTTTGATACATCAGTGCCGAGTAGCTAGAATTCTCGGGTAGGGTCGGTGCGCTCTTCATTTTAGATGAGCCCCAGAGGAGCTAACCACTTTGTGGTTGGGTGGATTAAGTGCCTGGACCACACTCTCATCTCAATATTTGCAGATGGACATGTGTTTGATGGCTTAGGAGACTGAAGCATGTAGATGGATAGTTGTTCAATGTCATACTCTATTTTGGATCTTTGTGACCTTATGGTCTTGTACATGATGTATGATGTATAATAGTTGCATGACAAGTTGGTCGACAACCTTACTGTATTATTCTTATTTTCTCATGGTTGTATTGCGAAATTTTGACGACATGGTCAACTTTCTTTTAATTAAACTTCATTCAGAGAATTAATGCTTTATAGCTTTATGAGAATTAATGTTTACTTCTTTAAGGTGTTGAATATCATGTGTTATTTAAGGAAGAAATGATTGAAATGTCTTATGTTTACTTGTCAACTATTCTATATCGATTGACGGACTATGACTATTGAATCGACATTAGAGGATTTTTTGCTTTTTTCTTATATGGCGTTTGTTGGGATTATCGCTCTTTACAGCCCAGAACTTAAATTGTCCCCATTCCTTGTAGATCTGAGAATTTGTACCATTATCATCAATGGATGTCTACATCCCTATCTCCCATAAGATACCCTCATAAGACTATGGATTTCATTGTTATGAGGTAGCCAAAATTTCCAGATCCCTTCCCACACACTCCCTGTCATCCCCTTCTAACTGCCTAGATGCTCCCCCATGTATATCCCCTGACTGTGATATTAATGTGGATAGTTAATGAACAAATGGTTAACAAAAATAAAACCTCCCACTACTACCAAAAATCACGTGAAAAAGGATGACAAGGATATTCATTGTACTCTATAACTGTTCAATTACTTCCTCCTTCAATAATGACCACTCTCAACATTCCTAAAATTCTGGAGCAAATACAAAAGGTTTAAGTTGAGATGCCACGTAAAAACTTGGAAAAGGGCTTGAGAAAAAAAAATTACAGTGAAAAAGAAATCATTTTTAAAAAATAAGGGTTATTACAGTGAGTGACCTATTTGTTTAAATCAATGGTTAAGAAGACATGAGAAGCATAGACGACCATTAAATGGTTGTGAGTCATCCAATTCTGAAGTCTATCATATTTCTTGATACAAGAGCAGGTGGGAATGTCGAGAAGATCAAATAAAGTGAGTGTCAAATTGAAGTAGCTAGCGGGAAGAAGTGGTTGAATGGATTGTAGGAAGTAGCAAAAAGAGGATGGTGAACTTGGGCTAGGTAGAACCCTACTATTCTAAACATACTTACTTGTGCTTGGATACTCAATCAGTTAGGATTTGAAATCATATGATCTCCCTATGATGAAGTGATTATGTAAGCAGATCTCTCAATTGTGCTTCGAAGCACATCTCTCTCAAAAAGTAGCTTTCAATTGGAAAGAGCTCACCAGCCCCATTAGAAGAGTAGAAAGGGCTTTTCTCTTGGAGTTGGAACATTACCTCTTGGATTTGCATGCTTATTTCATCATCCCTATTACTACTGCTTCATCAGAATCACCTAAATCAGCCACCTTAGCTATAATTTTGTTAAGCACATGGTCCATAGTGTCTCTATCTGGATCTTTACGATCTATATTTTCACCTACAAAAACTGGGCCTACTATTTCTAGCTAGGATACTAATAGAATAGGAACCATGCAAAGGAATTCTAAGCTCCATATTTTCTATAGTCACCGATGCTAGGGATGGATAAATATCTACTATTGGACCTGGAATTGTGTTTCTGACATTGAAAGTATGCAACACACCTCCCATAAATTTGGTTTGTAATCCAACAACTGCCTATTTTTCTTGGGTTGTAGATAGAAAAAAATTTGTTATTCTTGAGGGTTTAGAGACGAAAATACCACTTCAGAATTATAAATGAAAGTAATGCTCTATTCTACAATTTCATGTTAAGTAATGGAATTTCTTTCATCCAAATAGGCTCACATTTTGCTAACTTGCATAGAGTTGTGATTGTGGATTCTATGTTGCTTTCCCCCTCAGAAATCGTTGACATTCTCATTGATTTCAACAATTCAACCACAAATGAAATAATTCTCATCAACAATGTAGTGTATCCTTATCTTTTCGAGGATCTAGTGTGGACACCATCCAGTTGATCATCTCAACAACAAATTAATAAAATTCATCATTGAAAATGCAGTGATGAAGGATACAAGCCATATGCCAAAAAGGTTTATATGGTACAACAAGCCTGCAGAGGAGAAAATAGCGCATACACGCTACATTTCCATGTCTCCTAATGAGATATCATTTTCTTCTTGTGGTCTCTAAAAATATATAAAAATATAAATCTTAGGTTCATGGTTGTAAAACTTAGAAAATTTAGAGTACTCCATGTTCATTACATCGCTAAAAAAATTTGACAATCCAGACAATTAACGGTTTCTTGTAGCCATTAATTTTGTCACCATTGTTTGTCTCCAGTAAAGAGGTACAATTTGTGGCTTCCACTTGGCAAACTTTAAACATAAAATATTTTAGATGAAATAATCAGCGGATGAAAAGGCTATAAGCACAACCTAGCATAAAATGTTGCAAATCTCACAGAAATTTTAAAAAAAGACCAATATCTCCTCCAGGATCCACCATTTCCCTCTAGTCTAAGTTCAAACCCTAGCCGCCATAGCCTCTCCAAGAACTATGAAAGGAAAAAAGGAGAGAAATAAAATAAGAATATTTAAAAGTAAATGAAAGAAAATAAAATATTTTTGTATAAAGTTTGAGAGTTCTCCACAAGGAAGCATACCAAAGAGAAAAAGGAGAGAAATAAAATAAGTATATTTAAAAGTAAATGAAAGAAAATAAAATATTTTTGTATAAAGTTTGAGCGTTATGCACATAAAAAAATAAAATAGTAAATATACAACATAAAAAAAAATTAGAAAATAAATATTTCTAAATTAAGTTTCAAATGGTTATAGTTATCTCCTCTTACTCGTGGTGTATAGGCTGGTTTCTATACGCTCAATAACGAGGGTTAGTAGCACTGACTTGAAATGAGATAAATCAATCAAACTACTAAGAACAAACCTATGAACAATAAAAAGACAAGCAATCAAGGAGGAATACAAATGAATGCAAACCAACAAAGCTTGAATATTCTATTGTCTCTCTCTACTCCTTCTAAAACGTTGTGTGAGGGGTGCTCAGGATTGGTATCGACAACATCTGTGACTTGGGAGCGTCGAGAATATGATATTGATTTTGATCACAAGAATGCTTTGAATTCCTTCAGCAATAATCCTGCAGAGTAAGGGCGCGTGAAAGCTTAAAATTCTGGATCCTTCAAATGGTTATGAAGGGCTGATTATATAGAATATGGAAAATGATTTGAATAGTTGAGATCAATCCTAGAGATTGGAGAATGAATTGTTTAGATCAAAAGGAACTAGAGAATTAATCAGTAAAATCCACCTCTTCAACTAGGAGAGAAGAAGTGATGTTTTAGTTAACTAAGGAGCAACTAGTGAGCTCCACCTCTTCAACTTGGAGAGAATGGGTGATGTTTTAGTTTAACTAAGGAGCAACCAGTAAACTCCACCTCTTCAACTTGGAGAGAATAGATTAAGTTTGGTTAACTGAGAAGCAACTAGTAAACTCCACCTCTTCAACTTGGAGAGAAGAGGTAATGTTTAGTTAACTAAAAAGTTGATCATGAGTTACCTTTTTGAACTTGAGAAAGGATTTACTTGAATATTTGATTGATTTTTGTAATTAAAGTATTCAACATGTGAGATAATTGAATTCTTTTTGGATTTCAAATTGAATTACTGAATGAAATTAAATTAATTTAATTAGAAGGATTAATTAATAAGTTTAAATTTTTAAATTTAAACTTTAGGAAATTGAATTTAATTAATTAATGAATATTAATCAATTAAGGTTAATTAATTAAATAAAATTAATTATTTAATTAATTTTGGAGATTTGATTAGATGATTTGGGGAATGAAATTAGAAGATAATAGATGATTAATTAATGATTAAAAAACCATTAATTAAAAAATGAAAATTAGTGTTTTTAATGTAAAGTCGCAAGTCTGTCCATTTTAGGGTGTCTACATTTGCCGCTCTTTGATGGATTGTGGCTTGCATTGTGTCAAAGAATCTTTGTTTTGGTCATGCCCCAGCTTTCCTCAGTGATAGCAAGTGTATTTATGCCCCCTCAATAAATTTGAGCGAAAAGTTGCGACATGAGCGTTAATTTGTTAACACTGCAAAATGATTATCTGGTTATCTGACTGTTTGTGAAAATACTTCCATATGCTCCTAATATCAAATTTTTAAGTTTCTGGGGGCTGAGAAGATAAAATGGAGGTCCTGTAGGAATTAGGATTAGGAATTAGGATTTTTCTAGAATCCTTATAAATAGCTTGGAGGGCCATTTATTTGTCACTTTGCACTCTTGGAGCTCCTGATCAAATGCTGAGTTTGCTTATAGTTTTCTCTGCTTTCCACATTGTTTTCAAGCTATGTCAGGCCTTCTGGGTGTCATTCACATTTCTATTTGGGTTCAGACCTTCCATCGGCCAACTGGCGTAGGACGTCCGGTGTGTAGCTTAGTCCTTCTACATTTAATGCTTGCATTTATTACTTTTGAAAATTATTGCTTTTTTGGAAAATTTTCCACGTTTCCAGAATTGACTGCGATTTTGCCACAATTGCGGTTTAAATGCCACAAATTTGTATTTCTTTTTGCAATTGATAAAAGTGTCACAATTGACAGTGTTTATTACTGCAATTGCGAGAAATTTGCCACAATTGTTGGTTACATGCCACAATTGGTGTAAAAGTGCCACAAATGCTTTAGGATTCCGCAATCGCTCTGTCAGTGATTTCTAAGCATGTATATGTACTTGTCTAATATATTTTTTCTGTCCTGACACTGATGAGTGACTTTTTTTTATTATTTGTAGTACATTGGGATGATTTTGCATTACCGGGAGTCCAGACCTACCGGGTTAGTATACCATTTTCAACTTTCTGAGGATGAGAGGGATGTCCTTAAATAGATAGGTTTATATTGGATATCTTATATGCTTGACATCACGACCAATAGGGGTCTTATCCCTACTCTTCTAGAGAGATGGTGTTTTAGACACTTTTATATTTCATTTTCCGACTGGGGAGTGCACTGTTACACTGGAGGATGTTGATTGCATCTTGCAGATTCTCATCCATATGCTCTTGTAGAGTATGCCTGAGGTCCTAGTATTGCAGCTCTTAGTGAGTTTTCTGGTTTTCCCCATGATTATCTTGGTACGTTTGATCCATATGATATCCCATGGTCCATGTTTGGCATGGGGTTAGATAGACTGACTACCTTGCTTGGTAGTTTGATTTATGGGATCATGTGTCCTGATCGTCGCCAACATGGCTTCTCTGTTGGTTTTGGTTTTTTTCTACAGGGTATGGTTAGAGACCATATGATATATGCTTGGGGTCCATGTATGCTTGCGCATATGTACTTCCATATGTTCTATGCAGCTTACCTTGGAGGTAATTCTCTTGGATGCAGTACCACTCTCCTACAAATCTGGGTGTGCAAACATGTTGTTGTCTGCAGGCCCGTAGGAGCTCATGATCTTCCTCTAGGAAGACCATATGTCTTTATGTAGGATGGTGATATTGTTTAGTCCCATATGGGGCACTTGATGTACAGGAGGCAGTAGCTAGACATGATTCCTTACTTTATCTAGAGACCTTACAGGGATTGTCCTGTTTGGAATGGAGAGGATGCACACCTTCTATTCTTTCGACAGAGGAGATTTATGATGGTTGTGTTAGTGGCCACATTCATATGACTGATTTTTACAACACCAACATGGTGTTTCACCAGTTTGGCAAGAGACAGGATGTATCTAATTCATATGTTTCCTTTTCTCACTGGTCAAGGGATGTCACTTTGTGGGGTGTTATCATTTCTCTTGATGCGGCAAGGACTGAGTTCATGGGTCTGCTTCCTGTTGCTTGGATGTGGCAATTAACTATTGTTGATGCAGGTATGTATTTTGATTTTCCTTGGTTGATTACTATAATCCCTGTTATGCTCTTTTTGTTATATATTCATGTTGATTATTCGTTTATGATTTATCATCCATATGGTATTGATATTGAAATTTTTCTCTTTAAAGGTACTACCCCTCAGTATGATGCATGGTGGTTGCAGACTCAACATGTTTCCTTGACTGATGTGTCTCATCATGTTGTTGGTACCATCATGAGGAGGCATCGACAAAGACGGAGAGGAGGTAGGGATGGAGGTTGGGGTGGAGGATGGGATGGTGGTAGGGATGGGGGTAGGAATGGTGGACAAGATAGTGGGAGAGATCGTGGATAGGGGAGAGATGGTGGTCAGGGAGGTGGGAGAGACGATGGCCAGGATGGTAGGCGGGGAGATGGAGATGACCCTAATCCTGGTGGTGATGGTGGGAGAGTTAGTACTAGGGGTGGGCATGGGATTGGCAGGAAAATTGGGTTGAGTGATTTTCTAGAGGAGGAGGAGGGGTTAGAGGAGGATGCACCTTAGCTAGTTAGGAGAGTGCGGCAGCACACAAGTGTTATTTTGTCTAAGAGGGATGAGGAGAGGGTAGTTGTGGAGATGAAGACTAGGGAGGTGGAGATTGAGGAGGTAGGTTCAATCTCTTCCATAGGTAGTATCAGTATGGGTAGCAGTACTAGCGGGAGTGAGAGTAGTGAGGAGTAATCTTGGGTAGTGTGGGGCACTGGGGAGGAGGGTTTGGGTGATAGGGGTGAGGAGGGAGACATGGATGTGGCCATGGGTGTGATGGACAATGATCCATCAGAGATGGAGAGACTTACCTAGGAGATAGTCGATCTGCAGGCTAGGCTTACAACTTCTAAGGCACGAGCTACTTCCTTGGAGAGTATGGTCGCTATTGCGGAGAGTCGGGTTACAACAACAGAGGCCAGAGTGACATCTGTAGAGGATAGAGAGCGACAGGTTTAAATAGAGGTTAGAGCCTTTATTGATAATGTATAGGATGGGTCCATCTGGAGGTTTTAGATCAGTTCTGGAGATCATGGCATGAGGCCCAGAGAGAGATTGAGTACTGGTGGCGCCATTATGAGGGCGTTATTCCTTCAGCTTAGTGGGTGCCCAGTTACACTGCTTCCCAGAGATCTAGTAGACCACAGAGGTCTCAAATAAGTGGTTTTTGAGCTCTTTCTCCACAACAGAGGACTGCACCTAATATGCCACCCCCCCCCCCCGTCCACCTGGTGGCGAGGGGGGAGGNCCTAATATGCCACCCCCCCCCCCCGTCCACCTGGTGGCGAGGGTGGAGGTAGCTCATGTTGATTATGTTCACTGTTCATTTTGTGTCTTGCTGTACCATTTTTGTAGTGATGATCCACTGATATATTATGATGTTGTATTGATGATTGTATCTCTGATATATTGATATTTATTGACATTTATGTTGATCATCTTCTTTTTTCATACTTGCGACCATTCATTGTGCTCAAATATTGAGATCTATATATGAGATGCATCTTATGATTCTATATGATGTGCAGTTTTTACTTTTTGTATGTATGTTCTATATGTTGTTTCTTTATGATGAAATGTATGCAATGTGATTCTATTATGTAGACTCTTAGATGTATGATATTTCCTATGATACTGACATATGTATGCAGGATGGTGCTTTATGAAATGCATGTTTATATGATGATGTTTATGGATGCATTTGATTGTGATTACTATGTATGCACATGCTTTGTTTTCTTTTGTTTTCTTATGCAAATAAATGAACGAATGTAATCTACTATGCACAAAATATCTGAGTAATTCATGTGTTAGTTAGAAGAAAGTTAGTGGGATATCATGCCTGGAATCGATTGATAGATGTGGACTGATAGATAGGATGTGTGACCCAAGTCACTGTTGAGTTTTCCAATTTTGTTCATTATTTCACCTTATTATGAAAATGGAAGAGAATCAAATGCACCTAGATATGCTCATCTGGATACCACTATGATCTCTTGATAACCAAAAGGAATAGAGAGATTGAATAGAAAGAGAACCAACTACACCTAGATATTGACCATCTAGATACCACTATGATCTTTGATTTTGAAAAGAAAGAGATCCAAATGCACCCATATATTGACCATCTGGATACCACCATGTTCTCTAACTTTGAAAAGAAAGAGAACCAAATGCACCCATATATTGACCATCTAGATAGCGTTATGTTCTCCAATTTTCAAAAGAAAGAGAACCAAATGCACCCATATATTGACCATCTGCATACCGCTATGAACTCTGAGCATTCCAAAAAATAAAAACCAAGATAAAAGTCCAATGCGCCTAGATACAGACCATCTAGATACTGCTATGATTCTCTTGCTAGGAATAAGAAGATAACATAAAAGGATTGTCCAATTCTTTTCCAGGGTTAAGCTAAGATCATGGAACTATGTTGTTGTTGGAAATTTGACTTCCTAAGGAAGCATGACTTATTTTGTGTTGTCAATCATGGAAACAAAGTCATACTAATTTTCTGTCAAAGATAACTTAGAAGATAAAATGACTAAGTACAGAATACAGAGTAGTCAGACAGATACAGTGATCAGCACATCAGCGCATGTGCTAGAAAGCACACAAGAGCATGCATGCTTAGGTATATACTCCATGATGTATATACATGCTATATCCAAATGCGCAAGGTATGGAACATCAGTATGGAAAAGATACAGATAGATTAGTACACTGCAGTCTAGGAAACAGTCCAGAATACAGAGCACAGAAGTCGACTACTATTTTGGTCTGCGTGTATTATTTTGTGATGCTAAGGCTATGCACCTTTAGTTATAAGTTTTTTATAATGTAATTAATTTTTTTGTAAACACACTTGAGCCGACTTGTTCGGAAGCGTTGTATATTTTGTTAAGAGGCTGACTAAGTGTTATGTTTTGGGTCGCGCCTATTCGTTTGTAAAGATATAAGTATGTAATGTATTGTTATGTTATAGCGTGTAAGAGAAGTTGATTATTGTGTAAGAAGAAGTTACAGAGGGATAGTATAATGAAGTCAGAAGATGATATAGCTCTTTGAAGAAGTAAGAGCATCCATGCATACATGAAACTAATCAGACAACAGTGTCACTACAGCAGTTCATTTTGATATAGTGCATATCAACATTCAGAGGGTTGTAGCCTTCATCTTATTGGATAGTGAGTCCTTGGACAGTGAGTCCACCACCCCTAACAGGGTTATTGTAAAAGACTCTTGACAGGGTCAAACCCTTAACCAGGTCATTGTACTCAATTTGTAAAGATTGCTTCTAACAAGGCAAAGGAACTTTAACAGGTTCATTATACCTAGTAAAATATTTTTTGGGTTCTAATTCCCACCGAAGTTTTCCTCTGATCAAGGTTCAACATAATCAAATCATGTGTTATGTGTTATTGTGTTAAGACTATTGAATGCATATTTGTTTTATGTTTAATTGGCTGAAATATAATAAATAGATAAACATTGATTCACCCCCCCCCTCTCAGTGTTTCTAACAATTGGTATCAGAGCTCTGGTCCTCTGAAAGAAAGTTTAACAACTTGATGAGATCATGGACTCAGTTGAAGCAAAACATTTGAAAAAGAATCTTGAAGCAACTCTTGAAGATCTTGATAGATCAGAGAAGGAAAATGAAGAATTAAGATTGAAAAATGATGGCTCTCAAATACTTATCAAAAGGCTAAGAAAATATCTAAAAGATTTTTCTACAAGTGATCTAGGAAAAATGGTCAAAAAGCTTAATGAAGAGAATAAATCTCTAAAGGATAAACTTGAAGATTTGGAGGAACAACTTACAGATAGCCAGAACACCATTGAAGACAAGATCAAAGAAAGCAAACAATTGGAAGATGAACTTTTGCAGGCAAACATGAAAGTCTTGGAATTGGAAAACATGAAGAAGAAGTTGGAAATTGAATTAACAGAAGCAAAGGATAAGATTGATAAACTCCACACAAGTTCTGATTTAATTCAATCCCAGCTCAATGCGCAAAGAAAAAAGGGGAACACTACTGGTCTTGGATTCAGTACAACACAAGATGAAACAAAATCATCACAAGAGAAAGAAAAAACACTTGAAGCGTCTTCAGAAGCTAAGAAAGTTGAAGATACTACAAAGGTTATATCTGAACCACCTAAAAGAGAAATCAAGCAAGTTAATAGAACTTGTTATGCATGAAATAAACATGGGCATTTGGCAAGAGATTGCAAAGAGGTAAGACCTTTTAATGGTTATTGTTTCTCTTGTAATAAATTTGGTCACAGGGCTATACATTGCAGAACTCAGTCACAACAAAATCAAAGAAGAATGAATCAAAACAATTAGAGAAATCAACCTCAAAAGAACTTGCAGAACACTACATGTCAGATATGAAACTACAATGGACACACAGCAAAGCAATGCAACATGATGAAGAAAAACATCAGACCTCCTATCATTTGTCACACATGTGGAAAGGCTGGACATATCACAAAGTTTTGCAAATCCAAAACTCAGAAACAAGAAGATCCCAAAAAGTCTCTATTTGAAGAGAAAGGAGAATTCAATTTTTTCAAAGCAAATGAAGATTCAAGCAAAGTTTAGGTTGAAGTAAAGAAGGAAAAAGATGTTGACAAAGTAGTTGATGCATCCACAGTGGACGTACCCTCTACTTCTTCTTGAATAGACATTCTTGGTCTTAGGGGGAGCTATTCTAGCTCAGAACCCCTACACGGTTGGTATACTCACATCAGAGTATTCGCCTTTGGATTCATGGTTAAAAGCTCAGATTATAGCTATATGCATTCACGCATTATCTGAAATGCATCGGGATCAAAGTTTGAAAATCTCTATGTATGGTTGCAAGTATTAAATGTGACAGATTGTATAAAAAGGAATTCGTATTCGATCATTCTTACATTTACATTCAAAGAGAAAGAAATTAAAGAGCATTGGAGCACTAAGACATCCAGGCACAAAGGCATAGCAGTTTGAAAGTTGGAACAAATGGTTAATTAGTTTGAAACGAAGCCCTAGCCATCGCGCTGTTTCATAATTTCATGGAAACCCTACTTAAACAATCACCAAGTAAGTAATGGTGACCCCAGTTGCATTTGATGTAGTAGAAAGGAAGAGATTCATATTTAAGAAGCATCCATTCAAGTCTATATTGGATGATGTGGAAGGAGCTTTCTCTAAAACCCCGATTGGCATTGTTCACATCGAAGATATATGTGCGTACATATACTACAAGAAGGAATCACTAGGAGATGATAATATAGCTTCTCACATGGCATCAATGCTAAATAAGGACTTCACATTCAAAGATGAGTTTGTGCACCTACAAGATAACCCTATTATTGAGTATTCGAATGCG
>MU224742.1:1903583-1964815 GCA_018584345.1 Thuja plicata
TTCCCCCCCCCCCCCCCCTCTCAGTGTTTCTAACAGCTGCTACCAAATAAGTGACAGCGCCTACCGCATTTATCCTAAATCATCATTGCCCCAAAATCGAAATGAAACATTCCACAAATAGCAATCAAAGAAAATAAGATCATGATCTATCATAGATACTCTCATCACTTGGTGGTATCCTAGAGTAGTGTAAGAACATAACCACAAAAGATAGGCTGACATCTGACTGGCATGACTGACCTAGTCAATAGTTTATTGTTCCTTTATTTTCTTGATTCTCTGATGCTTGATTGTGTCTGGTTTCAGGAATGGATCACTATATAAGATTGATCTATCTAGTTTTGAGTGTATCCATCACTGTGTAAGACAATTAATTTCTTTGATTTGAAGATTGATTGATTTGATACGATTGGAGTACAAATTGGAGTTTTGATAAAGATGACATATGAGTCCATTGTTGATTTGCGAAGCTCATGATTTTGACCTTTGAGTCATTGGCTTGAATTTGATCACCATTTTCTTGTTGATAGATTGGATAGCTGATAAAGTTGAGTCATATGATTCCATTGCTTATTTGTGAAGCTCATGATTTTGACATTTATTGATTGTCTTGATCGCCATTCATTTTGTTGATAACCGAGCTGGTTTTATTGCTTGAGATTTTGCATTTTTTTTATTTTTTGATGAAGATTGATTTTCTCGGGACTTTTTGCTCTTTTTTTAGGATTTTTTTATGACTTTAGAATTTCCCCCTAGTCTGGTGGATCAGTACAAACCATGGATAAGTTTTGATGCTTAGAGGGGAATTGTGCTTCTGAAAATAAGCTTGGGTAGTCAGTCTTGCATACTTGGAGCATAAGCTTTGATCTTTGGAGTTCATTGATGGTGAAGCGGGATTTGAACGCTTGGCGCTTGTTTGCCAGGTTTTCACCAAGGTACCTGCTCAATAGTGCATATTTTCCAGGTTTTCACTGAGAGAGTGATTTTGTTTCTCTTTAATTTTCTATTTAAAAAAACAAATTGGTTGTCGCCAAGGCGCCAATTTGCTAGATAATCACCAAGGTAACCTTTTTGTATTTTTTTTATTTTTTTTGTATTTTCTAGATTTGTAGATAAGTGCCTTAACATTGGCACCTCAATTGTAGAACCTCTTGAGGTGCATGTTGTTGATGTAACTTGGAAGATGATATCCTTCTAGTGTCGCCAGTTGGTATTCCCCACTGTTGCAAGATGTGACAATGACATCAGTTAGGCTCAAAATTTCCCGGTTTTACCCTTTCTGCTTGGTTCTTTTGATTCTATATTAGTACGAGGTCTCCTACCTTAAAGGTTTATGGTCTAAACTTCTCATGAGAGTTCCTTCTAAGGTGATTCTGATAGGCTTGTAAGTGATTGAGTGCATTCTATCTTCTCTCATCCAACAGTTCTAGTTCATTGAGTCTTGCTACTCTGTAGTCTTCATCTGAAATGATGTTTTTCAATGAGATTCTCAGGGATGGGATTTCAACTTTGAGGGGTAGGATCTCCTCTGATCTATATAATAGTGAGAAAGGAGTTTCTCCTGTGGGGGTTATTACACTAGTTTTGTATGCCCATAGTGCGGGACTAAGCTATAAATGCCAGTCTCGCCATGATTCATTGACTATTTTCTTTAAGATCTTCAGAATGGTTTTGTTTGTGGATTTAGCTTGACCATTCCCTTGGGGATAATAGAATGAAGAGAAACCTTGTTTGATGTGGAAATGTTTGCAAATATCTTCAACATCTTGAATTTGAAAAGGTGTATCATGATCTATGAGTATGGTTTGAGGAATTCCATATCGACAGATGATGTTGTTTAGTATGAACATAGAAATCTACTTACCAGTGATGTATGTGAGAGGAATGGATTCCACTCATTTAGTAAAGTACTCTATTTCTGTAATTTTGTACTTATTTCCATTAGACGAGGTTGGTGTAATATTACCTACTAGGTCAAATCCCCACTTAGAAAATGGCCATGGTGAAGTGATGGGATTGAGTTCTTGGGCTTGTGCATGGATGAGATCTCCATGAATCTGACATTTTCTACATCTTTGCACATACATGTTGGCATCTTTCTCTATGGTGGGCCAATAGCATCCCATTCTGATGATCTTCCTTGCTAAGCTATTGCCACCTATGTGGGCTCCACAAATTCCTTCATGTACCTTGTACAAGGCTCTTTGGAATTCTGTGGTACTGAGAGATCATAAAATCATTCCATCTAGACTTCTTCTATATAGAATACTAGTGAGAAGGGTGTACCTAGAAGCTTGGTGGATGAGGGATTTATTTTGGTTCCTAGACAAGTTGGGAGGTAGGAAACTATTTTGGAGGTAGTTGTATACATCATGGTACCATGGGGTTTTAGAACCAACAAGGATGCATTATGACTTTGTGATTGGAGCTTGGTGTGCCGCTATCATTAGTTGCTCTACCAGAAACTAGAATTTGGTTTCATTTCCCGACATATCAATCAAGGATGCTATGGTAGCCATCGCATTTGCTTCTTTGTTTTGAACTCTGGGTACTTGTTCAAACAAAATGTAATGGAATGATGCCTGCAACCTATTCATTAGCTCTCTATATGGGATCAACTTCTCATCTTTTTGCATATATTCATTGTTTACTTGGCTGATGACCAATTGTGAATCACCGTATACTTTGAGGTTCTTGATTCTCCATTGTATAGCTTCCTTTACTCCGATAACTAGAGCTTCATACTCATCTATATTTTTTGTGCATAGAAAGTTGAGTCGGAAAGACTTAGGGATGACATCATTATTTGGAGTAATGAGTACTATCCCAGCTCCTGCACCATGGTTTGTGCATGATCCATCAAAGAATAGTTGTCAAATCTCTACTGTTGGTTGTAGTGTGAGAATGGACTCATTTGGAAAGTTGGAAACTATAGGCTAATGATCTTGTATGGGTGCCTCTGCTAGTTGGTCCATTATTACTAGCCCTTTAAAAGCTTTCATATCCATGTACTCTAAGTCAAATTCACTTAATATCATCACCCATTTGGCGAGCCATCCTATTAGTGCTACTTTTCTTAGTAAGTAATTCAAGGGATCAACATGTGCTATCAGCTTGGTTTGATGGCTCAACATGTAATGTCTCAGCTTTTTGGAAGCAAAGAATACTGCGAGACATGAGTTTTCAATTGGTGAGTAGTTGAGCTCATAGCCTACCAAAGTTCTGTTGAGGTAGTAGACAACTCTTTCCTTGCCTTGGTCATCGTGTTGTAACAAGAGCACTCCTAGTGCTGAATTAGTTGCCGAGATGTACAAAATTAGTGGCCTATCTTGAACGGGTGGCACCAATATGGGAGGCTTCAAAGGATATTCCTTGAATGTTTGGAATGCTTTCTTGCATTGTTATGTCCATGTGAAGGTCACATCTTTGTGTAGTAGACGTTGGAATGGATGGCACTTGTCTGCTAATTGGGTGATGAAATGCCTTATGGATTGAAGCATGCCTTGTAAACCCCTTAGTTTCATTAGATTGGTTTGTGGTGGCATGTCAAGGATGGCCTTGACCTTTTCTAGGTCTACCTCGATGCCTCGATGTGACACAATGAATCCCAAAATATTTCCCGCAGTAACCCCGAATGCACACTTTGTTGGATTTAGTCAGACCTTGTATTATTAAATTTGATCGAATATTGGTCCTAACACTTGTAGGTGATCCTCTCTGAGCATTAACTTGGCTAGTATGTCATCGACATAGTCTTCCATTATTTTGTGAATGAGATCATGGAAGATCGTGGTCATAGCCCTTTGATATGTTGTTCCTGAGTTTTTAAGGCCAAATGACATTACATTCCAGCAGCAAGTATCCTAGGCAAATGTAAATGCAGTCTTGTGTTGGTCGTCTAGTGCAATCCTTATTTGGTTATATCCTAAGAAGCCATCCATGAGTGATAGCATCTGGTGTCCTGCTGTGAGATCTACAATCAAGTCGATATTCGGTAAAGGAAAGTTGTCCTTGGGACAAGATTTGTTTAGATCTCTAAAATTTGTGCAAATGTGGGTCTAACCATTATGCTTGGTTACTAGCACCATATTGGATATCCAATCTATGTATGGGATCCGTTGTATGAATCTAGTATCTAGTAGTTTCTTCATCTCTTCTTTGACAAGTAATCCGACATTTGGATGCATCTTTCTCAACTTTTGCTTGACAAGTTTGGCATTTGGTAACAACGGTAGATGATGTAACACTAGCTCCGTATCTACGCATGGCATGTTGGAGTAGGACCATGCAAAATTGAATTTCCTTTCTTTGAAGAATCTAATGAACTTCCCTCGTTCCTCTGATGTAAGTGATTTTTCCAAATAGATATTCTTGGGGTTATTTTCATCACCTAGGTTGACTTCTTCTGTTTCCTCAACTAGTAATGCGGAATTTTCCTCTATTAAGGGGATTAAGTCCTAATTTTCATCCTCTAGTGCCTCAGTGAGGTTTACACTAAAATATACACCTTTTATTGTCTTTTTGTCAGTTTTTTAGTCACAAAGCGCCTCGTATTTTTCACTTACTATTATTTTTTTCTTTTTATGTTGCTTTTTTAATTAGAAAGAGAAGCTTCCTCCCCAAAATAGGTCGATCTATCAAGGACAATAAAGAAACCTTCTTTGTAGTCCCCTTATGGAATGCCTTCTCTGAGTCCCATGAAATCTATGATGACTTCATCATTCTTGAAGAGATCTATATCATGTTGTCCTTGTTGATCCAATTCTATCAATTCAGGGTGTACTAGACAAAGGTCCTCATGGGGGATGACTCTGCTTGGGTAATCAAGACTGTGATGATAGTGCCAATGAACCTAGAATGTGATGTGGATGCACCACCTGAGGAATTATTATTGATGTATTTATCGATACACGGCTGGTCCTCTATGGTCATCCGGTCAAATAATTTGTCAAGGTGTATAGCGTTAACTGACCTAGGGGAATAGTCTGGGATGGCTAGTTCAAAATTGTTGAGGGATCTCCACTCGTACTCATGAAAATTGGTCACACTAGAATGCTCATTGGATGTCTCACTTTCGTAATCATCTTGGATATATTGGTTAAGGTTTAATCAGGAATAAAAGGTTTCCACTTTTGATGGCGATAATTGTTGAAGTATATTATTGATTAATACATGTTCCAGATTTTGCCCCTGGTGTAATTCTACAACTTTCCCTTGATAAATGGGTATGTCTTGGGTGGTAGTACTGGTTTTGTTTTTCCCACAGCCTAACCCTCTCTTATTTCTCTAGGTTGGTGGTAAAGACAGTTCCATTAGACCTTGATGTCTTGCCCCCAGACCAGTCGTACCATCATACCCAAAATTTTGCAACATTGTGAAGTTGGCTCTATATGTTGACACAGGTATGTGTGTTTGAAGTGTTTCTTGTGGGTCTTGATAAAACCAAGTGTTTATATCCAGATCGAAAGGTTTCTCTTCCGCAATGTCCCCCATTTGACAAATGCGGTTGGTGGACACCTAAATATAACTGGTTCCAGAGTTTCAGGTGTTGTCACTGGTTGAGGCATGCCATATGACCTTGGACTTTGAGGCATGTTAGTGATGGTAAAAGCTTCCTCATAGTTGTAATCACCACATCCTTTGTCTGTAATGGATATCTTCCCTGCCCTTCTTGTTACATCCTTGGGAATAGAATTTGAGGTGGAAGGAATGCTCGCCTCCTAATTTGAAGGTACTTGATTGTCAGTGTTGCTTCTGATGGTGTTGCAGTATTGGAACGGGGTTGGATCTCCTTCAATGATTATTTATGTCCCCTAGTATAGGAGCTTTATGCACTGGTGATATGTAGAGGGTACAACTTGCATATCACAGATCCATGGTCTTCCCAGTAATATGTTATACCCCAAATCTTGGTTTAGGATTTGGAATGGGGCGTTCTTAATAACTGGGCCTATTCAGACTGGTAGTACAAGGATACCTTTTGAAGACCTTTCTTCCTCATCATAGGCCCTAATATTGATTCTCCTCATGACATCAATGTTGGATTTAGAATAGCCCAAGGTTTTGATTACTTTCAAAGTTATATGTTTAGCCTGACTCCACCATCAATGAGGACCCTATAGATCGTGTGTTTGTGAACTTGGATGAGAAGGTGCAAGGGATCATTATTTAGAGGCTTGTGTGGTGGCACATCATGGTCTATAAAGGTTATGTGCATGTTGGCATCTGTGTAGTTCACCATGATTTGGAAGCTTTCCAGAGTTACGTCCATTGGGACAACTGCATTTTGGAGTGCTTGGTCGAGAGATTTCTTATGATGTGGGGATATGTGCAAAAGGTCAAACATAGATATCTAGGAAAGCATGTTCTTTAGCTGATCCATAAGACTAGTTTTTAGACTGGAGGTTGTTGGAGGGTTAGCTAGTATAGCTTATGTGGAAGGCTCTCCTTGCAAGACAACATTGGAACAGTGCATGGTGACAGCACATTTAGCATTTGGCTCTCTGATAGTAATGGTAGCCACATGACTATCTAAGGGATTGATGTAGTTGATGGTGTTATCAGCATTAGCATAGGTGTAATTCACTTGTTTGGACTATCCAACAGACCCTGAGGCTTTCCCTTTGTTATGATCATGGAATGTTTCATTGAATATTGTATGATCATTTATGCCTTTGGATTGGGCATTTGTGACATCGATAACTCCTGTTTCAACCAGATATTGAATGACGTTCTTCAATCTATAGTAGCTGGGTGTCTTGTGTCCTTTTACCTGATGAAATTTTCAAAATTCATTATCATTCCACCACTTTGTTTTAACATCACCATGTTTGTATTCTTTGATTTCAAGAAGAGTGATATTATTGGATTGTATTAGCTTTCTTAAGGATGATTATATTGACTCCCCTAATGGTGTGTAGTCTCATTTAGGAAATGAAAACCTCTATGGGAATTATGCATTGGGTTGATTGTTGGACACAGTTGCTAGTTGAATAGAGGGTGGCTGGTTGTGAGTGTTCACTTGTTGAGTGGGCACCATGGGTTTTTGGCTTTCCATAGGTGCTCCTTGTAGTGACACCTTTGGTTGAGCATAGTTGACCATCTTTACGTCAATGACACCATCACTGGTGACATTCTTGTTCTTTCTCCACCATTTGGATTTATCTGTTGTAGTTTTGTTTGTGTTTGTCTAGGTAGTGTCTGCAAGGATACCTCTTTTGACCAAGTTTTCCCACAGCCAACTCGTAATTCGATGAGTTGCTTGAGGTTAGGAGCCAACTACAATTCTATGGTAAATGACATATCTAGGATTAGATTATTGATGATATGAGGTCGTGCTTGGGTACATCATACATTATTCTATTTACAATTTTCCTCCACCTTTATAGGAATTTCACAAAGGATTCTCCATCTTTATGTTTAATGTCGCAGAGGTCCTTGATGCTGACCTTGCATTTGATGTTGTGATGAAAGTGAGCAATGAATTTTTTGACCAACTCTCCCCAAGACAAAATGCCATGGGGTAAGTGTGAGAACCATTCCATTGTTGGTATGGCTAGACTTTGTGGGAATAGTTTCATTAGGTATGTTTCATCATGTGGAACCTCGATGCAAATAGTAAAGAACTCTCTGATATGTTCAACAAGGTTGGTGTTGCCTCTATATTTGTCGAACTTGGGTACCAAGAAATGAGTGGGAAACAAAGGCATGTGCAATGAGTGATCAAAGGGGTATGGGTACAAATCATCTATGATGTAGGACTTGGTTTGCCCCTGATTTTGCATGTCCATCAATTGGGTTTTTAGACTTTGCACTTGCTGGATTAAGATGTCTGTCTGAGATTGAGAAACATTGGTGACATTGAATTTCTATTCCATGGTAGGTATGAGGTTGCGCCTCTGTGTCCCTTGAGTTGGGACATATGATCTAGTCCTTGGGACCTAATATTGGTTCCCCGGTGTGTGATTCTGATGGTGGGGTATTTAATTGGTCCAAGATTGATTCTGTTGTGGTTTTTGTTGGGGTTGTGGTTGTTGTGATCCATGTAGAAAAAAAGGTGTAGCCTTGGGTGAACATTGACTGAAAGTCAGACCCGTAGAGATGGATCCATGTGGGAGTGAGGTATTGAGCCCAAGGATAGCAAGGATAGACTGTATTATTAGAACAGTTGAAAAAGGGTTGTTTCTTGTTTGTGGAATTGATTACATAGCATGAGAGATTGATGTAAAATGCCATGAGGCCAAGGCTTGAGATACACTAGTGACCATGGGTGCACTTAGTTGGGAGCCTGTCATGCTTTGTGTGGATGATATTCTAGCTTGATTTGTAGAGCTAGGTTGGTTTGACACAGTCTGCACTGATGTCATTGTCATCAATGATAGAAAGACTTGTGATATCACAAGTTCTTTTTGAGAGGGTTGAGTTGTGTTTTGACCTGCGAGAGGGTTCTCGGGCCATCTTATTGACACATTAAATTCAGTGGGGAGTTTGAATCCCTTCTTAATCAACATGGCTAAGAATCATTCAATATTTCTCTCTATAATAGTGTCAACAACCTGTGCGGAATAGGTGTCTTACTCTATGTCTTTGAGCTCCTCCTCTGTGATATCTTGGAACAATGTTGGTCTACGGGGTTTCTCAATGAAAAGAGAATAAAGAGTGTTTCTGAAAGGGTCATCCTCTCGCTCTTGTTCCCATAGGGTAAATTGGTTGATATAGGACTCATCAAGTTGTGTCATATCCTTTGACCTAGCGTAAGGTCCTCCATAAGGTCTGTGAGACAGTGTTATCCATACTTTTTGACTAAAATAAGTGATATAAAGCAAAAAAAAAAGGATAACCTTTCTAGGAGAGTCTGAGTTATGTTTGGACAAGGGTAATTCTAGGGACGGATTCTAACTTCTCTTGATTTCAAAGACTTGGTGATGTAAGAATAGGATTCTTTGACTATTTCCTTGGACAAAGTTGTTGATAGAGATTGATAATTTTTGAGATAATGGGGTCAAGATAATCAAGCCTAAACTTTTCAACTAACAATGTTTAGACAATGATTGTGCTTTCAAAGAATGGATGATCTTTAATGTTTAGAGATTCACACAATATTCTTTGATTTTTTGGGGGATGTAGACACTAATATTTGCACACAAAATGGGGAATATTTCCAAGGTTTTTAGGTAAAAATAGATGTTCAGGGTTCCTGGTCAAGTGCGGTAAACTTCCACCGAGTGCGGTAAAGTGATGGCTCAAGTGCGGTAATTAATCACTAATTATGGTAATTAAAGGGTCAACTATGACAATAAAGGGGTTGATTGTGGTAAAACTCCATCAATTGTGGCAAGATGCGGGCAATTGCGGCAAAAGGAGATAGTTTGAAAAAGATCTCAAATTTGGTGTATCTGTCTAATAAAATTAATTTCTGGAACAAGGATTCTAATTGTAGAATAGGTTTGATGTTGATAGCCTAGAATTTAAACATTCTGGACTCATTTTAACAATTTTTTATGTTGATTTTGCATTTTTGAAAACTGATCATAGAACAATCACAATAGACAATGTGTTTTGTAATCTAGCACGAGTCTTGAGATAAGGACAAACTGATTAATGTAGGCCAAATTTGGCTTCAAGATACAATGTTATAGGCCCAATACTTGAATCTATGTTAGCTCACATAGAAAGTGTCACACTACTAGGACATGAAGGTCCACGACGTAGGCTCCTGTATTTTTGTCGTGCTAGTGAAGATCTCTCTCATTACCACAATATCCTAGAACGCATATGTTCAGAATCTTGGGGGGAATTCTGCAACCCCTTGCACTATAATAAGGTATTTATTTGTAGGTGGATCGGTTAGGTATCTATTTAACAAGGTTATAGTAGGGTTCATGGTGTCTATCCAATCAGTTTGTACGTGTGTGATTCACTTAAGAGCCTAGTTGACCATGCTGGCTACTTAGGGATATTCACCCAATGCAGGCTATCATCAATACACCTTGCTTGAGCTTGGCTAGATATAAAATGAAACTTTGGTTCGTGTCTTGTTTATATACTGATCAGAAGGATTATCGGTTTAAGGTCATTCTTCAAGGAAGAAGTGCATTCCCTAGATAGGCCTTTCTAAAAAGTATAAAGGTTTTTAATCTAGCATATTTTTGCAAGCGCACCAATGACCCAAGATACAAGGTTAATCGATTAAACACCAAAAATCCAAGTGTGAACTAAGCTAATCACCCATAATAGCACACGTGTTCAATTTTAAAGCCCAAAGTAGGTGATGATTTTCTTGTTCGATTTTAATGCACCAAATTGAAATATTTTTTCCTTTGTTCAGTTCTTAATCACCATGTCAATTTTAAGCACCAAATTGGAAAAGTGAGGTTCAAGATGTTTGCATGTAATGTTCATTTTAAGCACCCAAAACATAAATGAATGGATTTTAGGTTGCTTTGTTAATTTTTTCCTCACAACAAGCTATCAAAAAAATGATTGGTACCGAAATGCTCTAATGAACAATTGAAGAATATCCAACAACTCTGGGAATGTTAAGACTGTTAAGGCTAATGGTAACCTTGTACTTTGTTGTGAAATGTTTGATAGAATCAAGATACATGTTGTAAGCTTCGCTTTGATCTTCTGTTGTGATTTCCAAGATGGATCTTTGTTGCATGCGATAGTTAGCGGTCCTTCTTAAGACAGCTCTTAGTGATCTAGCACCTGGTATGCATCTGATTATCCTCTTGGCCATTATTCATTTGGTCAATCCTACACAGAAACTGAGAAAAAAATTAGATTTTAACAAAAAACTGTGAATTTGAATCAAATATGCAATGATTCTGTCAATTCTGGTAAAGTTCTGGAAATTGTGAAATATTTTTGTTAGATGCGGCTGAATTATCCTGATTGCAGTAAAGTACTTTCAGTTGCAGCAAGATGTTGGCGATTGCAGTACAGATCAGTCAATTGTGGTAAATTATGCTTGATTGTAGAAAAATAATATCAATTGCATCTTAGATCGGTCAATTGCGGCACAGTGCAAGAAAAAGAGAATTGAATAAAGACATAAAAGATATCAATTATGGTAAAATACCAGTGACTGCGAAGTTACAATGATATCGATAAAACACAAAAAGGAAAATATGTAGTTGTACAGGCGAGGCCAAAAAGTCCTATCTATCGTCTGCAAGTGATATTTGGGTTGTTTGATTCACGTCAGGTTCACCAAAATGTATAGTTTGGTTTCTGTACGCTCAATGACAAGGGTACTTATTTGCAATGAGAGAAATAAATCAAACTACTAAGAACGAACCTATGAATAATAAAATGAGAAGCAATCAAGGAGGAATACAAATGACACAAATCAACAAAGCTTGAATCTTCTATTGTCTCTCTCCACTCCTTCTGAAACACTGTGTGTGTGGTGCTCAGTATTGGTACCGACATCATCTATGACTTGGGAGCATCAAGAATACGATATTGATTTTGATCACAAGAATTTTTTGAATGCCTTCAGCAAGAATCTTACAGAGTAAGGGTGCGTGAAAGCTTGAAATCATGGATCCTTCAAATGGTTATGAAGGGTTGATTATATAGAATATGGAAAATAATTTGAATGGTTGAGATCAATCCTAGAGATTGGAGAATGAATGGTTGATATCAAAAGGAACTGGAGAAGTAATCAGTAAACTCCACCTCTTCAACTAGGAGAGAAGTGATGTTTTAGTTAACTAAGGAGCAACTAGTGAACTCCACCTCTTCAACTTGGAGAGAAGGGGTGATGTTTTAGTTTAACTGGGGAGCAACCAGTAAACTCCACCTCTTCAACTTGGAGAGGAGATAAAGTTTGGTTAACTAAGAAGCAGCTAGTAAACTCCACCTCTTCAACTTGGAGAGAAGAGGTAATGTTTAGTTAACTGAAAAGTTGATCATGAGTTACCCTTTTGAACTTGAGAAAGGATTTATGAATATTTAATTGATTTGCAATTAAAGTATTCAATATGTGAGATAATTGAATTCTTTTTGGATTTAGAATTAAATTATTGAATGAATTAAATTAATTTAATTAGAAGAATAAATTAATAAGTTTCAATATTTAAATTTAAACTTTACGAAATTGAATTTAATTAATTAATGAAGATTAATCAATTAAGGTTAATTAATTAAATAAAATTAAAAAATTTAATTAATTTTGGGGATTTGATTAGATGATTTGGGGAATGAAATTAGAAGAAAATAGATGATTAATTAATGATTAAAAAACCATTAATTAATAGATGAAAGTTAGTGTTTTTAATGTAAAATCGCAAGTCTGTTCATTTTAGGGTGTCTACAGTAGGCTCTACATTTCAATTTAGAAAGCCCCTCTTAATTTATAAATCATTTAAAAAAAATTGTCCACAAGAATTGATTTCTAGAAAAGCAAAAAAAATAAAATTTAAATATAAATAAGTAATATTAATATCACTTGATAGTTTACTCTCTAGTATTTAGTAAAGGAAGGAATTGATATAAATAATTAAAGAAGTCATTTATACAAGTAATTTAAGATTAATTTTTAGATATATAAATAATTTAATAAATAAATAACATCTTTTAAGTAATAAGTATAATTTTTTTTTGCTCGGTAATAATGATTTTTAAATATTGTAAAAACATAAAATTACAAAGTTCAGCTAGCTACCATCAGATAGCATATAAATACATCAGTTTACTACTACAGATTATCCAAAAAATAAGCTCCCCCATACATCAACCTTCCCTAGAAAAATAGGCATCCCATTACAGCTTAGATCATGTTAATGTGTTTTAATGACAACAAGGATGTTTTCAAAATAAGTATAAGTAAAAGCCAACTTATTCGACTGTTATCAAACTCACCAAAAAAACTATAATTTCCAAGTATAATAAGCTAAGGGGAGAGGCACAAAAACCAGACATGTTTCATATAGCTTTTAATTACATCTATGTTTAAACCTCCTTGTGGGTAGTTTTGGTGGCATGAGTTTGAGGTTTGTGAGGCACAAATTTTGGAAAGGCTCCCCTAGCTTCCTACTCTTCAAACTCATGCCTTCGGATCTCATATTTCATTGCTTCCCATTCATATAGAATCTTCAACTTATAATCCTCCTTGTTGACCTTACCCACCCATCTCACAAAAGGAATAATACCATATTCACTAGCCTCCTCCTCATCCGCTATGCACTCTGTAATGTCAGTTCCAACTCCAGGCACTGCCCACTCTAAGATTGCTTCTAGTCCCAGCAACAAATCTTCTGCAAAAAGGGAGTGGACCACCCACCTCACTATGTCTGAGCTTTCACCTAACTCTAGGCCCCAAAATATGCTCATGGATATGATATCGAGATTGGTTCTCCTTCGCAGCTTATATTCCTGGAATTTAGGCCTGAGAACCCCTAGACCACATTGATCATCTTCATATTTTTTATTTTCAACAACCCTATTAGTCTCTCCTTCCGCACCAGTCCTGGGAAGGATTTCATCTGTCACTTTGTTTCCACTATGAAATTCACATCCATTTTTCCCCTGAGCTAACATCAACCTGTACAGACACAAGATTAACAAAAACACAAGCTGAAGCAAAGAGCCACTGGAATAAGATATAAAGAGGCTACGATAGTGGAATCATGTCAAATTTCCAATAATCCTTTCATTATAACTCCTCTGTCATATTGCTCTCAAAATATATAGTGGATCTGTCTCTTCAAAAAGCTCTCCCACACTGCCACTTATGTGGCAATCTGACAATAATCTTTACTTGGATCGCAAGTTTACATAAATGCCCAAGTTGTAGATTACAACATCCATGTCATACTTTGTAATAATTTCAACCACCTCAGCAATTCAAAGTGTCTTATCAACAAATAAATATGGTTCACGTTTCTACCTAAATCTAAAAGCAAAATTAAACAAAAAGCTAGTCGTTGTAATCGAATATGTCAAATCTCTCCTCTACAACCAAGTTAAATGTTACTGCCCATTTAGATAGAGTTTCCACATCAGATTTGCCTTCCCAACAAATGTGGCTAATTTTGAAATCCTCTAGATTTCTTAGACAATCTTTTATTGCTTCAATTACAGTTTGGAGATGTCATGCCTCTGTGCCTCCATTTTTTATAGCATTCACTAGGTTCAATGAGTCACCTTCAAGGTAAATTTTCCTATATCCCATAGATATTCCCACCTTTATAGCCAATAATGTTTCTCTTCCCTCAACCATATTATTTGTTCCATCACATAATATTTGAGCACCATAAGCTAGGGTGTTACCAGAGTGGTCTTTGAGGATAACACCAGCTCCGGATTGTCCTGGGCTGCCCTTAGAGACCCCATCAAAATTTGTTTTAATCCATCCATCTTCAGAGAATTTCCATTTCACCATAGATCTATCCATCCTCTTATTTTTTCCAGTTCTACATGTTTCCCCACACCGACTCTTCAAACCTAGCCATGCATTTTGAAACTTTTGATCAATCATGTGAAAGGGATTCCAGTTTACAATCTAATAGTTGCAACACTTGTGACTTCATATATGGATTTATTTATTCTAAAAATTATCCTCTACATATCTTCATACTTATCTTGAAAAATTCTCCTATTCCTTTCCTTCCACAACTCCCAAATCAGAATTGAGGGGCTAACTATCCATGCCCCAGAGTATAAATATTTCTTAGGGGATTTTGGCCAGCAATCAAAAACTACTCTCAAAGTATTAGGTAAGAGACCATGCCAACCTAGATGATCTTTCAAAATTTCCCTGCATCAACTTGCAACTTTACAATTTACCAGTAGGTGATTAACATCCTCTTCAAGATATTCACATAAATAATACCTAGTGAGGCAATATACTCCAAATTTTTCTTCCTATCCCCAATTAGAATCCCCCTCTTTACAACTAGCCAAGAAAATGCCCCAGCTTTTGGTAGAAAATATCTACCCCAACAAAGCTTAACTGGCCAAATTCCTTCCTCTGTCAGTCTTTCCATAATTTAGTAACCAATTTTTCCTGAGTACTTACCACTTTTAGCTGCACACCAGAATACCTTATCCTCTCTTTGTGTGATTAAAAGGCTCCTTCTCTCAAAGATTCCCTACATGGTTAAGTTTTTCTGCTCACTCAAATCTAGATTATCCATACTCCTCCATGCACATTCTGTTCCATCAAGTCCTTGCTTCAACTCTACATAGTTACACACATGTTCACCCCAATTGTGTTGGAAGCTACAATTCAAATAATTGTTATATTGCCATTGATGTCAAGCCTTAACTGGTAAGACAATTGCTATCTTGTAAAGTACCAAATCAATTGATTGATGAAGAAGATTTGAAAAGAGGAGATAAAAATAAGACCAAGTGAAATGGTTGAGTTATGTGAAACTACAATGGGTACTTGATGAGATTGCATGTTGGTAAGGCAATATGTTGTTTATCTTTAATACCAAGTGAAGTTTGGATGAGTAAAAGTTTAGTCTTGACCAAGTAACAGAGTAGAAGATTAAGGAACTTATGTATGTGTTGAGTGATGCAAGTGTTAACCAAGCGCCAGTACATGCTGAGAAAATTCAGTGTTGACTGAGCATCAGTATTTACTAAGCATCAGTAAATTACCGAGTTACACAGTGATGATCGAGTGTCAGTATTTTGACAGTTTGATTAAGATTTGAGATCCCAACCGACATAGTTGATTTCTTGGGATATGTGACATATATTTAAGATAAGGATGATTATTGTGGAGAATTAAATGAGTATTTAATATATATTTAACCATTTTTATGTATGGATACAAGGATTTTTAGGATGTTCTACAAGGTAGAAGGAAAAATGAAATGTTGGAAGGATTTTTTGGATCTAACCAAACCCTAAGATCTACGGTGATGATTAAGTGGAAAAGATCAAGATACCTAGTCAGAGAGGTATAATATTAACCTATTTGAAGGTTATGTGGGTATGAGGTTGATTCAATTGATTGGAAAATGTAAGCAGAAGGCAGAGAAGGATGAGAAGAGTGGAGAAGGACTGCACAGCGGTGATTGCTTAATAGATTTCCAAGCATATCTAAGTTTAAGATGACAATAGAGGCCAGTCAATGAATTTCAATTTGATAAAAATTGGATCTGTATTTGAAAAGTGAGTTGTATGTTTCAAATCACAATTAATGTTACTTTCTAACCATTATATCAGTCAAAATCCTTTTAACCAAGGTTGACCTAACAATCATATTGTAAATCCTTTAATCAATATGACATTCTAATGGAATGGTCTGAGCCCTCTAACAAGGATCACTTTTAACATGGTGATTAAATCCTTTAATAGGGTCACATTCAATAGTGTATTGTAACCTTTAACATAGTTGAATCCTCACAGAGCTCACTTCAGAAGAGTGAAAAATTGGTGCCATGTTACTGGTGGTTTTTCCCATATTGTGTTTCCATGTTAAATCCTGGTGTCATACTTGTGTGAATTTTATTTGATGAGTTGTAGTGTTAAGAGTTTTATATTTTGCAATTTGATTACTTTAGGATAGTGAACTACAAGTTTATGTTACTGATTTTATGCTATAGAGACCGAGTGGATTACTAAGTGGATCTGAGTTGGTTAAAATGTTTATAAGTTCAATTGGTACATCTGGACCTAGGATAATCGATTCAAACCCCTCCCCNCCCCCCCCCCCCCCCCCCCCCCTCTCAATTATTTTGAATCATTATAACAATTGGTATCAAAGCATTGTGGTGGTTGTAAGGAAAATTTTGAAGGTACTTGAAGCTAAAGATCAAGATGTATAAAAAGGAGGTACAAAGGTTGAACAAAGAGAACTTCCCTGCATGGCAAAGTTTGATGAAGCTACATCTAGATGGAATTGGAGGAGGAACAAAAACTATGTGGAACATAATTACATAACAGTGCCTATAGTTATGATAGCTCAACAGATGAAAGAAAAACAAAAACATAATCAAGCAATGTTGGAGATTGCATCAACCCTAAGTTATCCTAAATTTGAAGACAAAAGACAACAAAATTGCAAAATAAATGTGGGACACACTAGCAGCTATCTATGGAGGTGATACAAATGTACTGAGAGCCAAATCTAAAATCTTGAGAGGTAAGTTTGATGAAATGAGAATGTTATATGGTGAAACTATTTTTCAATATTGTAGCCGAGTTAAGGAGGTTATAAATGTTATTAGAGGAGCTAATGGATCTATTGATGATGATATTATTATTAGCAAGGTACTAGGAACTCTACTTCCTATTTATGCTATTAGAGTATCAGCTATACAAGAACTAAGATGTACTTCTGGTAACAACTTAACTCTGGAAGGTCTAGTTGGTAGACTTACTACTTTTGAGTTATCAAATTTTGATAATTTCACTCCTCGCAATGTTGATTCTGCATTCAAATCACAATTGACTCTTCATAAATATAAGAAAGGAAAACAAAGACATGTGAATAGTGATAGTGACACTTATGATAAGGATCTTGATGTACTTGAAGCACTTATGGCTAGAAGACTACCAATAGGAAATGGAAAATTCAAAGGTAAACTTCCTATAATCTATTTTTCATGTAACAAAGTTGGCCATATTGTAGCAAAATGTCCTGACAGGAATGACAAGGATGAAAGAAGAGAAATCAAGGACAAAGACAAAAGGGATGATAGATATTTCATAAGGTATAAAGACTATAAGGACAAAGGTAAGAAATCCTGCTATATTATTGAAGAAGAAACTGGTAGCGAATATGATAAATCTGATGACAATGATATAGAGGTTGTTTATGTTGCTATGAAAGATGATTCTGATGAAGATGAGAAAAATTCACTTATTTCATATATGAGTAAAGGTGATAGATGGATAATTGATAGTGGTTTCTCACATCACATGACTGGTGATATAAAAAAGTTTGAAACTTTAAATCATTGCAATAGTGGTAGTATTAAGTTTGGTAATGATACACCATATCTTGTGAAAGGAAAAGGATCAATAAAACCAACTGATAAGATCACATGTGACAATTCTTATTGGTTCGAAGGTCCTAACTCTAACTTTTTGAGTGTTACACAATTGAACACTTTTGGATACCGGGTTGAATTCCATCACAAAAAGGCTAAAATCTTTGATGCTACTGGAGAAGTAATTGGAAGTGGAGAACAGACAAGAGGTAATTTGTTCTATCTAGATCTATCTGATGAGGCATGTTTGTTTGGACAATATGATTATGTATGGTTATGACATAAGAGGTTGTGTCATGTGAACTTTGACAATTTGGTAAACATTAGTAAGATTAAAAGAGTAAGAGGTCGGTTATCGAAATTAAAGAAACCTGATAATGTGATGTGTAAGCAATGTCAGTTGAGAAAAATGACAAAGTCTAGTTTCAAGAGAAAAACCTACACTTCTTATAATGTTATGGAATTGGTTCATACTGACCTTTGTAGACCTATTGGTGTGCAAAGCTACCGAGGTGATAAATATTTCATTTTATTTGTTGATGATTACTCTAGAATGATGACTGTGATGTTTCTCAAAGAAAAATATGATGCTTTTTAGTTGTTTAAGTGGTATTTGGTAGAAGTTGAAAAAGAGACAGGTAAGAGCTTGAGATGTCTGAGATCTGACAGAGGAGGAGATTTTATATCTAATGAGCTCAGCTTATTCTACAATGATAGAGGAATTAAAAGACAAATTTATGCTCCAAGAACTCCCCCACATAATGGCATAGCTAAGAGAAAGAATAGATCAATAATGGATTGTGCTAGAACATTGATGATAGAGAAAAATGTTACACAAAAGTACTAGAGAGAAGCTATAAGTACAAAATTCTATAACTTGAACCAAGTACAAGTCAAGAAAGGTACTGAAGTTACACCTTATGAGTTATGGTATGGTTATACACCTAATTTAAAATACTTTAAAGTTTTTGGAAGCAAATGTTATATACTGAAGGAAAACAGAAATGGAAAACTTTATGCTAAAAGTGATGAAGGCATATTCCTAGGTTATTCCACTAAGAGAAAAGTGTATAAGTGTTTGAATTCTAACACTAACAAAGTTGTGGAAAGTGCAAATGTTAGAATTGATGAATATGCAGAAAATAATGAAGTTGAATGCAAGCAAGAACCTGAATATTATAGATCTTTTGTATACATGAAGATGAACGAAGGAGAGTGCAACAGTTTACCAGAAACAAAAAAGAAAGCTATCGAGCAATAGACTGGTGTTGTCGAGCAACAACAAGATATTGTCCTCATAGAAAGAGGTTGTCGAGCATCAGGAGGCAACTACTGAGGAATCTGAAGAAGAATTAGAGACACAAAATGAACCTGAAATGAATTTTCATGATGAATCTGAACAACAACAACAACAACAACAACAACAAAGGAGATCTAAACTTGTACTAGCAAAATATGTAAGAAGATATCATAAACCATATCAAATCAGTGGAGAAAAATATTTTGAGGTCATAACTAGAAGCAATTTGAAAAACCAGACATGTTTACTATGTGAATTTGAGACCAAATTAGTGAAAGATGCTTTGGATAATGAAGATTAGATACAAGCCATGAATGAATAAATTGAACAAATCAAGAAGATTAAAACCTGGACACTAGTACCTAGATCAAAAGATAAGAATGTTATTGGAACTAATTGGGTATTTAGAAATAAGTTGAATGAGCATGGAGAACTCATAAGAACCGAGGCTAGACTCGTATGAAAAGGATATACACAAGAAGAAGGCATTGACTATGGTGAGACGTTTTCCCCACTTGCTAGATTGGAAGGAGTTAGAACTCTTCTGGCTTATGCAGCTTACAAAGGATTCAAAGTGTATAAGATGGATGTCAAATCAACATTTTTGAATGGAATACTGGAAGAAGAGGTATAAATTGAAAAATTTGAAGGATTTTTTGATTCAAGCAATAGGAATATAGTCTGCAAGCTACATAAAGTAATGTATGGATTGAAGCAAGCCCCTAGATCATGGTATGAAATATTACACAATTACTTAGTCAATATTGGACTTACAAGAAAAAATGACAATAGTAATATGTACTTAAAGTTTGAAAAAGGTAAAGGGATATTGTTAGCTGAAATATTTGTTGATGATATCATATTTGGAGGACAAGAGGCTTTATGCCAAACATTTTCAAATGATATGTAAAGTGAATTTGAGATGTCTATGTTTGGAGAGATCAATTTTTTTGTTGGTTTGCAAGTATATCAGATGAAGAGAGGTATCTACATTACTCAATCTAAATATATTAAGGATATTATGAAAACCTTTGGCATGGACAACTCCAGACCTATAAGTACACCTATGGCTACTGGACAAAAACTATCAAAGACTGATGAGACAGCTGAAGTAAATCAAACTATTTATAGATCAATGATTGGGAAGCTACAATATGTTGTCCACAGTAGACTAGATATTGCATTAGCAGTTGGGGTTGTTGCAAGATTTTTTCCAAATCCTAAAGATGGTCACATGATGGAAGTGGAAAGGATACTAAGATATTTGAAAGGAACAGAGGACTATGGATTGTATTACAAGAAGAATGAGAAGTTTGAACTGAAAGTTTATACATATGCAAATTAGGCAGGAAATGTGGATGATAGAAAAAGTACAAGTGGTGGAACATTCTTTCTAGGAAAGAGATTAGTCTCTTAGACAAGAAAGAAACAAAATTGCATTTTTCAATCAACATCATAGGTTGAATATGTTGCAGTAGCATTGAATTGTTCAAACATAGTGTGGATCAATAAATTGTTGAAAGGCATGAAGGAAGAAATCACTAATCCAGTTGTTATTTTCTGTGATAACAGTAGTACTATAAATATTTCAAAGAACCCTGTAATGCACACAAAGACCAAGCATATTTCCATCAAGTTTCATTACTTGAGAGAGCTAGTACAAGACAAAGAAGTAAGACTTGAATATGTAAATACAAAGGAACAGTTGGAAGATATATTTTCTAAATCATTAACTAAGGATGCACATGAGTATCTGAGAGGTAAATTAGGGGTCATTCCCCTAGCCGAGGCTAACTAGGATCACATGGAGTGATTGCATCAAATGTATTACACAAAATATCTGACAAATTGATGCAAAGGTGGTCACACTTTAGGAGTTTCCTAAAGATGTGAAAAGTAATGCAAAAGATATTAATCAGTCATAAGTAATATGACAGAGGGAGCATATAGTTGACCCAGAGATATCTACATGGTGAAGATGTATGACTTTGGAATTATTGTCAAAGAGGGAGATATACTATGAGATAAATATATAGAGGGAAATATACTAAGTGATAAGACAATGAGGGAGATAAAACAAAGAGAAATCTATCCAAGAGGGAGCTAATATTTGAATTGAAGAGAATCATAATGAAGCTAAGGAAATTAATGAAAATATGTTAAAAGAACATTTTTTTTTGGATTGGTTGGTAACCTTTCATGTGTTGTTTGCATGTTGTGTTTGCCATCAATGCCAAAGAGGGATATTGTTGGAAGCTAAAATTGAAACAATTTTTATATTGCCATTGATGTCAAACCTTAACTAGTAAGATAATTGTTATCTTGTAAAGTACCAAATCAATTGATTGATGAAGAAGATTTGAAAAGAGGAGATAACAAGAAGACCAAGTGAAATGGTTGAGTTATGTGAAACTACAATGGGTACTTGATGAGATTGCATGTTGGTAAGGTAATTGTAGACACCCTAAAATGACAAACTTGCGACTTTAAATTAAAAACACTAATTTTCATCTATTAATTAATGATTTTTTAATCGTTAATAAATCATCTATTTTCTTCTAAATTTGTTTCATGTGTTAATTTATGGTTTTTTAATCATTAATTAATCATCTATTTTCTTCTAAATTCATTCTCCAAATCATCTAATCAAATCTCCACAATTAATTAAATAATTAATTTTATTTAATTAATTAACCTTAATTGATTAATTTCCATTAATTAATTAGCCTTAATTGATTAATTTCCATTAATTAATTAATTAAATTCAATTTCCTAAAGTTTAAATTGAAATATTTAAACTTACTAATTAAATTCTTCCAATAAAATTAATTTAATTTCATTCAATAATGCAATTCTAAATCAAAAAAGAATTCAATTATCTCACATGTTGAAAACTTTAATTTCAAAAATAAATTAAATATTCAATTATCTTCAAAGAGATAACACCCAATCAGATCACATGAGTAACTCCACCCACCTCTTCAGTTCTAAAAGGTAACTCAAAATTAGCTCTTTAGTTAACCAAACTCTATCTCCTCTCTCTCAGTTGAAGAGGTGGAGTTTACTGATGGCTTCTCCAGTTCCCTTTGATCTCAACCATTCATCTTCCTATATCTGGGATTGATCTCAACTATTCATCTCATTCTCAATTCCTATATAAAAAACCCTTCATAATCATTCGAAGGATCTAGGATTTCAATCTCATGTGCGCCATTACTCTGTCAGATTGGTTCAAGCATCAATCCATCTTGCGATCACACACACATTCGATATCATATTCTCGACACCCCCAAGTCATAGACGCTACCCACACCAACATTGAGCATCACACAAACAACACTTCAGAAGGAGTAGAGAGAGACAATAGAAGCTTCAAGAAATTGGGTTTGTATTCATTTGTTTTCCTCTTATTTGCTTGTACATTTTATTGATTTATAGTTTTGTTATTAGTAACTATTTCTATCAATTTCCCCCATTGCGAATCAGTGCTACTAACCCCCCTCGTGGTTGAGGTGTGTTACAATTTTTGATCCATGCGTACATTTTGGTGAGCCCGACGTGAATAAAACAGCCCAAATATCACTTAAAGATGACAGACAAAACCTTTTGGCTACGGCCGTACGGTTACAGATTATATTTTTCATGCTTTTCTCGATAAAACTCTAACTTCACAATCGATGGTATTTTACCGCAATCAACAGAATATTGCCGCAATCATCTAGTTTATTGTCACAATTATTGTAAGGGTTTCACAATATTTTCCTATTTCTATTCACAATTCTATTTTCTTGCTCGGTGTCGTAATTGACCAATCTATGCCGCAATCGTTACCAGTTTACCGCAATCGCACAGATTTTGCCGCAATTGACCGATCCATGCCGCAATCGACAAAATTCTGCTGCAATAAAAAGTGCTTTACCACAATTGACAGACGCTTGTTGTAATTGACAGAACCCTACCACAATTGATAGAATATTACCGCAATTGACAGAATTATTGCAAATCAAATTGAACATCATTGTTTTTCTCTCAGAATATGATTGTTTTCTCTATTTATTATAGGATTGATCAATGAGGAATGGCCAAAAAGGTAACTAGATGCATCCCGGGTGCTAGATCACTAAGAGCGGCCATAAGAAGGACCACAAACTATCAAACACAACAAAAAGCCATCTTAACCATCACAATGAAAGATCAAAGCAAAGCATACAACAAATATCTTGATTCAATCAAATGTTTCGCAGCTAAGTACAAAGTCACAATTAGTCTTAGTGGTCTTAACCATTCGGGAGTTTCAGGTTATTCTTCAATTCTTGATTAGATACTTTTTTTTGGTACTAATCTCGTTTGTTGACAGCTTGTGGCGAGGAGAAGTTTAAAAAAGCAAATAAAATCAATTCACTTGTCCTTTAGTGCTTAAAAAGAACATTGCATGCAAACATCTTGAACCTAACATTTCCATATTGGAGCTTAAAATTGACGTGGAGGTTAAGAATTGAACAAAGGGAAACAACATTTCAAGTTTTGTGCATTAAAATTGAACAAGCAATCAACACCTACTTTTGGGCTTTAAAACTAAACATTTGTGCTTGTATGGTGGAATAGCTTAGTTCACATTTCATCTTTGGGGTTTAATTGATTAACCTTGTGTCTTGAGTCTTTGGTGTGCTTGCACAATCTGTTTGATTAAACACCTTTATACTTTTTAGAAGGGCTTGTCTGGGAAATGTGCTTCTTCCTCGAATAATGACCTTAAACCGGTAAATCCTTCCGATCGGTATATAAACAAGATGCGAACCAAAGTTATGTTTTATATCTAGCCAAGCTCGGGCAAGATGTGTTGATGATAGTTTGGACCAGGTGAATTATCCCTAAGGAGCCAACATGGTCAACTAGGCTCTTAAGTGAGTCACACACGTACAAACCGATTGGATAGACGCCACGAACCCTACTAGAACCTTTTTAAAATAGAAGCCAACCTAATTCACCTCTGAACATATACCTTATTATAGTGCAAGGGGTTGCATAATTTCCCCCAATATTCCCAACATATGTGTTCCAGGGTATTGTGATAGTGAAAGAGATCTTTACTAGCATGACAACAATATCTGGCAATGGAAAAAATACGGGCACCTACGTTGTGAACCTTCATGTCTTAGTAGTGTAACACTTGATGTGTGAGCTAACAAACATTCAAGAATTGGGCCTATAATATTGTATTTGACAGCCAAATTTTCCTTAGATTAATCTGCTCATTCTTGTGTCCAAACTTGTGCTAGATTACAAAACACATTGTCCATTGTGCTTGTTCTTTGATTAGTTCCAAAAACGTAAAACAAACATCAAAACTATCAAAATGATTCCAACATGTTAAAGTCTAGGGTGTCAACAGTCAAATTGCTCTACAAATCAGAAGCCTTGTTCCTGAAAATCAAAATTATCAAATAGTGAAGCCTATTTTTGAGATTGTTTCCCCTTTGCCGTAATTGCCTGCATTTGGCTGCAATTGATGGAATTTTTCCACAATTGTCATTTTTATTTCCGTACTTGACCTGTTTATTACTGTAATCGGTGATAGATTACCAAAATCAACATGTCACTTTACCGCAATTGGTGCAGTTTTTCTGCACTCGAACAGAGACTTTTAAACACCTATTTTAACCTTAAAAACCTTGAAAATACTCTTCATTCTATGTAAAATATTAGTGTCTATCCTAGAAAAATGTGAAGAACATTGTGTGAATCTCTAAAATTTAAATATCATTCATTCTTTGAAAGCATGATTATTGTCCAAGCATTGTTAGTTTGAAATTTCAGACTCAAAATATCTTGAACCCGTTATCTCAAAATCATCATATCTCTATCAGTGACTTTGTCCCAGGCAATAGTCGACAGTCTTATTCTTACATTATCAAATATTTGAGATCAAGATAAATCAACATCTATCCTTAGAGTTACCCTTGTCCAAACATAACTCAGACTCTCCTAGAAAGGTTATCCTTTTTTGTTTGCTTTATATCACTTGTTTTAGTCACAAAATATGAAACAACACTATTTCTCATACACCCTATGGAGGGCCTTACACAAGGTCGAAGGCTAAAAATCAACCTGATGAGTCTTATATCAACCGGTTTCCCACTTGGGAAATAGAGCAAGAGGACGATCCTTTCATAAATACCAGTCCTGCTCTTTTTATTGAGAATCCCCATGGGTCAGAATTGTTCCAAAATATCACAAAGGAGGAGCTCAAAGATATAGAGAAAGACACCTATTCTGCGCAACTGGTTGACACTATTGTAGAGAGGAATCCTGAACATTTCTTAGCCATGTTGATAAAGAAGGGAGTCAAACTACTCGCTGGATTCAATGTGTCAACCATATGGCCCGAAAACCCTCCCATAGGTCAAAAAACTACTCGGCCCTCTCAAAGAGAACATGTGGTATCTCAAATATTCCCATCCTTGACAACAACAACATCAGCACAGACTGTATCCAATCAGACTAGCTCCACTAACCAAGAAAGCACATCTTCCACGCAAATCATGGCATGCTCCCAACTAAGTGCACCCATGGTCACTAGTGTGCCTCATCCCTCGACCTCATGGCCCATCCAGTCAAGCTCTCATGCTATGCCCTCAGTCCCACCAACAAGAAGAAACCCTTTTTCAATTATGCTGCTACTACAGTCCGTCCTTACTAGCCTTGGGGTCAATACATTGTTCCCACAGGGATCCATCTCTGTAGGTCCAATTTTAAATCAATGCCCACCCAAGGTTAGGCATTTTCTCATATAGGGACCACAACAACCCCAACAACAACAAACTCAACCCCAGTAGTAGCAATCCCAACTTCAGCAGCAACAATAACCTCAACCCCAACAACAAACACAACAGAATCAATCTTGGACCAATCACATGCCCCCGTATCAGAATCATGTGTTGGGAAATCAATATCAAGTCCAAACGATGAGATCATATGTCCCTACTCAAGGGACACAGAGGCGCAACCTCATACCTACTACATCATAGAGGTAAAATGTCACAAATAATCCTCAGTCCCAAATGAACATGTTGATCTAGCAAGTGCAAAACCTTCAAACCCAAATGATGGATATGAAAAATCAAGGAAAAACTAAATCCTACACCACAGATGATTTATACCCATAACCCTTTGATCAATCTCTACACATGTATCAATTCCCAACTCATTTATCGGTACCAAAATTTGATAAATACAAGGGCAGTACCAACCCTATTGAGCATATCCAAGAATTATTTGCTAGTTGCATCGAGGTCGCACACGACGAGACATACTTAATGTGACTATTCCCACAAAGCTTAGCCAGACCAGCAATAGAATTGTTCTCACACTTGCCTCATGACATTCTATCTTGGGGTGAATTAGCTGAAAAGTTCATCGCTCACTTCCATCATAACATCGAGTGCAAGGTCAGCATCAAGGACCTTTGTGATATCAAACAAAAAGATGGAGGAATACTACAAATAGAATCACGTATGACGTACCTGACCAAGACCTCATAGTCATGTTCATTGACAATCTGATTCTAGATATGTCATTTACAATTGAATTACAGCTAGCTCCAAACTTCAAGCAACTCATCGAATGAGGAGTTCACTATGAGAAGAACTTAGTCAAACAAGGTATCCTTGTAGATCCTACCCAGATGAATACAAATAAGACTGCAACAGATAAAGCTAAATGGTGGCATAAAAACAAAAATGTCACCAGTGATGGTGCCATTGATGTGAAAATAGTAAACTACGCCCAAACCAAAGTGTCACTGCAAGGTGCACCTATGGCTAACCAACAACCCATAGTGCCCACTCCATAATAACACACTCAGAATCAACCACCCCCTGTCCAAGTGGTTGTTGTGTCAAACAATCAACCACAATCACAACACCAACCATAGTTTTATTTTCCAAAATAAGATTACACACCATTAGGAGAGTCAATAGAATCAGCCTTAAGAAAGTTGATACAATCAAACAATATCACTCCCCCTGAAATCAGAGAATATGAACATGGTGCAATCAAACCAAAGTGGTACAATGATAATGATTTCTGCAAATTTTATCGAGTGAAGGGACACAAAACACCCAATTGTTACCGATTGAAAAATGCCATCTAAGATCTGATTGACACAGGGGTCATCGACGTAACCAACACCCAAACAAAAGGAACCACTGATCATGCAATATTCAATGACACATTCCATGATCACAATAAAGGGAAATCCTTCAAGTCTGGTGGACAGTTGAAACAAGTCAACTACACTTATGCCAGCAGTGACAACACTATCAATTGCCTAAATCCTTCAGATAGTCATGTGGCTACAATTACTATCAGAGACCAAGGTGCTAAATGTGTTGTAACCACGCGTCATACAAAATTTTTCTTGCAAGGAATTCCTTCCTCATCTGCTACACCAGTCAACCCTCCTACAACCTCAGATCCACAGACAATCCTAGTGGATAAGCTAAAGCACACGCTTGTCCAAATATCCATGTTTGACCTTTTGTGCATATCCCCGCAACATAAGCAAGCACTAGACCAAGCACTTCAAAATAGTTGTCCCAAGGGACATAACCCCTGAGAGCTTCCAAAAAATGGTAAACCATATAGCAAAAACCAAGCATGCAACCTTCACAGATCATGACATGTCATCGCACAAACCCTTACATAATGATCCCTTACACTTTCTCATCCATGCTCATAAAAATTCAATCTGTAGATTCCTTGTTGATGGTGGGGTTGGATTAAACATTTGTACTTTGAAGGTAATCAAGCACTTAGGCTACTATGAATCCAGTACTGATGTCACAAGAAGGATCAACATCAAAGCCTATGATGAAGAAGAGAGATCTTCCAAAGGAATTATCATTCTACCAGTCTGGATAGGTCCAGTTGTCAAGAACACTCCCTTTCAGATCCTAGACATAGAATTCAAATACAACATGTTATTGGGGAGACCATGGATCCATGAGATGCAAGTTGTACCCTCCACATATCATTAGTGCATCAATTTCCCACACTAGGGGGCAGAAATCATAATAGGAGATCCAAACCCATATCAATACTGTAATGCTATCAAAAGAAGTACTAACAACCAGGTTCCATCAAACCAAGAGGCAAGTATCCCTTCCACATAGAATTCAATTCCCAAAGATGTCACAAGAAGAGCGGGAAAAATATCTATTACTGACAAAGGATGTGGTGAATACAACTACAAGGAAGCTTTCACTATCACAAACATGCCTCGGAGCCCAAGGTCATATGGCATGCCACAACCAACAATTACAATAGAAATCCCAAAACCTGTTATGTTCAGGTGTCCACCCACAACCTTTGTCGGATTGGGAGACATTGTAGAAGAAAACCCATTTGATCCAGATATCAACACATGGTTGTATAAAGACCCACAAGAGACACTTCAAGCACCTTTACCAGTGTCAACATATGGAGTTGGTTATAGAATGATGCAAAGGTTTGGGTATGATGGTACAACTGGTCTGGGGGCAAGAAAACAAGGTTTAATGGAATTGTCTCTCCAGCCAACCTAAAGAAACAAGAGAGGGTTAGGCTGTGGGAAATAAAGAACCAATCCTAGCACCCAAGACATACCTATTGATCAAGAATAAGAAGTAGAGTTACACCAGGGGAAAAACCCAGATCATGCTTTGATCAACAATATACTACAACAATTATTTCCATCTGATGTGGGAACCTCTCACTCCTAATTGACCCTCAACCAAGCAATCCACGATAATGAGGAAAGTGAGACATCCGATGAGTGTTCTATCGAAACTGATTTCCACGAGTACAAGTGGAGATCCATCCATGAATCCAAACCATCAATCCCTGACTATTCCCCTCGGTTAGTTAGCACTCTACATGTTAGAGATTTTTTTTGCAGAATAAAAATAGATCAATAAATGACAACCTCTATAACTCCCAACTTCTGATTCTAACAAGACAAAGTCTAATTAACGAGGATAAAACATCCTCCTTCACTTCGAGCTCCACATCACTCAGGTGGGTATTACCTAATCTGTACACACATGACTCATTTGTAAGAAATACAAGATTTCAGATATATAATTGTGGAATAGTTTTCAAACCTTTAGGTAATAAATACCTCAATATTTTGTCAATTCTTATGCAATATTCCACTTACATAGAGTATGTTTGAAAACTAGAGTAATCCTAACTCCTAACAACATGAAAGAGAAATGATTTTCAATTATGTTATGGTTAATCGATATCTGAAATACCCCAAGTCTTTCATAGACCAGTGCCTTATCCAATGGGAAACAGAGTCAAACATAACATTGCAAAGAAGATCATGAACAAAGGAAAAAATCAAAGTCTGATATGTCTATATGCCTTACATAAGACATACCCTATCAATCAAGTTCTACTTGTGAATCCACATGTGTATTCAAATATGCAACTCCCTACTCAAAGAATTTAACCCTCCCCTTGGAAGAGACCTTGGAATAGACAATACATTAATCAACGTCCACTGAAAGACAAGTCTGGAATATCCTTAATACCCCATCTCATACACACTTGAAGACAAATTTTAAATCAAATTCATTCCTTAAATGACTCTATTGTTGATCAACAATAGACAAGAGTGAAACACCCTTAATTCTTTATTCTCTATGATTCAAGAAACATAATGGAGACAAATTGATAGCAAAACAACAATACTAAATTTCATTCATAAGAAAGCTATTACAATGATGTTCTTCCCTAAAATTGAAAGGATACAAGAACACCCTATATGCATAGAAGAGGGAAAATATATACAGAGGTACCACACTTGGAACCTGCTCTGAAATTTTGTAGAGAAACTGAATGGAATCAGGAACCCCCAAAATAGAGTAGAAAATAGGAACCCTTAAAATAGAGAAAAGAGGGAAATATATAGAAGAAGGAAACCAAAAATTAACCCTAACTGACATCTGTTTATTTTCACAAAAAATATTTTATTTTCTCCAAAGAAATATGATCTCCTCCAACAATTGCCTCTTCAACAAATTTGATTCTACATGTCTCTTCAAAATTTGATTTCATTTTCCTTTTCCAAGATCTGATTTCATTCTCTGAAAATGTCTTCTAAATCTGATTTCAAGGTTCTGAGAAATCCTTCCATGAATGCATATCTTCCAATTTTGAAATACAAATATTTCTTTTGACTATAGGAAAAGATAAAGCTATTTTAATGTTTCAATCTTGCACATTATTTTAATCTTTGCATTTTATATCTTTGTCTATGCACTTTTGACTTATTTGCCTTTTAATATTCTGCACAGACTATACCTTTTAATTCCTTTTAATTTTTAATCCTGTGCACATTCCTTTTATTGAAAATTTTCCTTTTTCCTCTTTATTCACAGAATGCACTAGATTTGGACACTTGGCATGCTCTGATTCGCTACTCATTAACTGGCCTGAGAACTCTTCCTTAACCATAGTTTACTTGGAGATTTGGAGATAAATTGGTCTCTAAGTCTCTGAAATTTTTCCTTAACCCTGAGTTTATTGGGAGACTTGGAGACAATCCTTAGTCTCTAAGTCTCTGAATAAACTCAACTTTGACCTTGCTCTGACCATGGTTTATCTTGGCTAGTGTACCTCTAAAGCTCTGAGACTTTTTGCTAACCCAAGGTTTACTTGGAGATTGCAAGCGAGCCCTTGATCTGGATCTAAATCTGACTGTTGGGGCTTAATCTCGGAATGCTAGGCACTTAACTTTTTGCATCTAGCGACCTAGTGTGTGGTTAACTAACTGCCAGTTGCGTGATCTCAAAAGGTTTGGCCTCTAACCACTAGCATTAGTGACCTCGCACGGTGGTTAACTGACTGCTACCTCTGAGTTGCTGGATGTTAGCTCTGAGCGCAGTTTCATCTCACGACTTTGTGACCGCTCGCCTTGTGTCTGCCATGTCATCCTTCATCCAACTTCTTGCATGACCATGTGATCTAACTGGGCACACTTCTGATGTTAGCGCATGATCGTACCCCTAACACCACTTGTCAACTCCATCCTCATCACCATCTATGTTCCACTTGTCTACAAAATTAGGTATTGTTTGGCCGCCGATAATTTTCCCAAGGTGCCACCCATGCACGTGTGTGGAGAGCCTCCTCTTCATCTTCAAACTAACACTTGGGCCTTCTTTCTTTTATACAGTCGCAAGTTTCATCTCAACATCAATGTGGGACTAAAGTTCTTCATGTTTTAAAGCTCCTTATGCATTCTGCACCCAAAATTATGGGGCCCACCAGCTCAATCATTCCTCCAGCCAAGGGGCCTGCCAAGGAGCCTCTTAGCTTCTTATTCATTTTACTATGTATGCGTTGGAGTACTTAAACACTATAAAAGACCATTTTCCAGCCAATGTGGGATTAAACACTTTGCATTTTTCAAGTCTTTTAAGCTCCTATCTCCTGCGTGACTTTCTCTTAAATGCAATGCGTTGCTTCTACCATTTTCCATTCGCAGGCTTTCCTCTTGCGTAGGGTCCTCAACAATACACCTGTCATTGCTTTGTAATGAAATTTTTAAAAGCCTTTTATTTAAAATGCAACCTCCCTTCACATTGCGCAGGATCCTCTTCTTCCTTACGTAGCACCTGCAATTTGCAATTGTTAGTTTTTTTAAAAATGTTCTCCTTTACCTTAACTCGTGCAGTAGGCTCCATTTGGCATATTTGTGCAAACAACTCTTCCTTCATGCCTTGCGTAGGTAGCATGCTATGTGTAGGTCCATATTTGGCGTGGGGTCTCCTGTTTATATGCCATGTTGGCTTCCTTTTACTCTATGAAATCTCTATGCATTTGTTGTTAAATGTTTTAACTCTTCCAAAGAAAACAACGCAGACACCTTCTGGTCTACCCTATGGTTATTTTGCAATCTTTGAAAAAGACATCGGTGCCAAATCTCCTCCAACATATCCAGCGCATACTCTTGCATATTGTTTGGGTTGCCTTGTATTTTTTGCTTAGCATGGGGTCCCCCATTTCCATCGCAGGCTAACAACACTTTCTTGAAAGTTTCCTTTTGCACATATTGCATGTGTTTTAATGGTTTTAAAACATTACACAACACTTTGGAAATAAAAACTGCCAGTTGCATTTGTATTGAAAGTCCTTGTTTGTTTTGAAATTTGTCTTGTCCACCATTTCAACCTCTGCGCATTACATCTTCTTGGAAATACCACTTGAAGCACCTTATGTTCCCACAGAAACTACTATTTAAATTGACAATTGATTTAAAATAACAAAGTACTTTTAAAACCACATAAAACTATCATTGAACTTTAATAAACCATGATGTATCCCTGAGATTTTGGCTTACGAATCTTCATCCATAAATCAACCTTCACCTTCAGATTACCTAAACATAAACCATTGTGCAATTGGATGATGAAGCATTGAATTGGCGGCTATTAAAACAACTCATTATCTTTCTGCAAATTGATCTTACTAACAACATCTGGCCTCTGAAACCAACTTTAAAAAACTGATCAGAAAGCCTCATATTATCATGCAGTTTGATACCCATACTCACCTCCAATATGTGGATACGCATGCCAAATGGATTTGTATGAGAGAATTAGGGTTGCAAGATAATAACATTCAAAATGAGATGCTTGAAAAACTATGCAAATGGAGATGTGAAAACACAGGAAACTGATTATGGATTAGCCTTTGAAAAAATAGAGAATCACGCCTTGAGGATGATCTAATGATCATAGTAATGCATTCAGGTACAAGAAGCACAAGGAAATAATTCGCATCTCAAAACCACAATCTGACATGAAGTTATGACCATCAAATGTAATTATGTTAACCATGTAAATATGCAAAAACACTTTTGATTTTGATTTCAAAAACTTATCAGATGAGACCCTTATAGTTTGAAACTTTGGAACTTGATTCATTTTCACACAAGGAAAATAAATCTTCAATTAACTTGCCCTGATGATCATATGGTCATTTATTATTGCATCTCAAATTCAATCACTTAAAAAAAATTTGAGCTTTAACACAATAATAATGCAGAAACTGGATTTGGAATCAACTATGCGAAGTGGTCAAATGGATTGATCAAGGTCTAGAAATCTCCAAGGAAGTACACTTCCAAGTTTTCAATGAAGGGGAAAAATCACTTCTTCAATATCTTGAACTGGGTACAAATGGTGGGATCTCAAAGTAAGGCATTTAGAAATCTACATTTTCACATTTGGTAAACCAGAATAAAATGCAAATGGAATGACTTAAGAAAAGTTATCAAATGAGCTCACAGGGGTTTGAAAATTGGGATAGAGACTCATTTCCATGCCTACAAAATAATGAAAAAACCCTTATGTCTTCACTAACAACCAATAATTAGATACAAGCCTCCGAAGCGGGTCACTTAGGAAAATTTGAATAAGTGCAAAGTGCATATTTGTGTAACCACCTTCAAATGACTACCTTTAAAACACATCAAAACTAAAAACCAATAAATGAAACCCATTACATTTTCCAAATGAAAGGTTCTAAACACACTCTCCAAGAGGTATCTCATAAAAAACATTAGGTCACTTGCTACTTGCATCCAAACTTGGCTTCTCACAAAAGATTTTTAGGACAACAACTTACACTTAGAGAAATTTTTAGTATAGTCACTCCAAAATGTACTCAAAATTTTGGAGTTCCAACACTACACATTGAAGACATGTTCGACCAATTAACCATAGATGATCAACCATGCATCAATAAACATATTGATACCAATTCCCTAGGTGGTGTGTCCACATCACATTCCCAGTTTGTCAAAACCATCACAGTTGTCCTATTCAACTAAACAGAGTCATCCCACGACGAAGACCTATGTCTAGTACACCCACAACTAATAGAATGGGATCAACAAGGACAACCTGATATAGATCTCTTTGAGAATGATGAGGCTATCATAGACTTCATGAGACTTAGAGAGGTAATTCCATCAGGGGATCATAAGGTAGGCTTCTCTATTGACTTAGACAAATCAACATATTTCGGGGAGGAAGCACCTCTTTCCAGTCAAAAAATAAAAATAAAAATAAAAAAAGAATCACCAGTAAGTGAAAACTGAAAGGTGATAAAAATACAAAACAAGACGTATCTTCCAGTGAAAACCTCACTGAGGCGCTAGAAGATGGAAAGCAGGAACTCCCCTTGACAGAGGAAAAGTCACCATTGTTAGCAGAAGAAACAGAAAGTCAACTTGGGTGATGACAAGAACCCAAAGAACATATACTTAGAAAAATCACTCACTCCTGAGGAGCGAGAATAATTCATCAGCTTCTTCAAGGAAAGGAAGGTCAATTTTGCATGGTCCTACTCAGACATTCCATGCTTAGACCTAGAGCTTGTATTACATCATCTGCCATTGTTACCCAACGCCAAACCCGTAAAAAAAAAGCTGAGAAAGATGCATCCCCATGTTGCATTACTAGTCAAAGTAGAATTGAAAAAGCTCCTACATGCTAAATTCATAAGACTGATCCCATATGCAGACTAGATATCTAATCTGGTGCAAGTAACTAAGCATAGTGGACTAATCCGCATCTACACAAATTTTAGAGATCTAAACAAAGCTTGTCGCAAGGACAACTTTCCATTACCAAACATCGACATGATAGTAGATCTCATAGTAGGACATCACATGCTATCACTCATGGATGGCTCTTTAGGATATAATCAGATAAGGATTGCACCAAAGGACCAACAAAAAATGGCTTTCACATGTACATGGGGCACTTACTATTGGAACGTCATGTCATTCGGTCTAAAAAATATCAAAGCAACATATCAAAGGGCCATGAAATCCATCTTCCATGATCTCATCCACAAGATAATGGAGGACTATGTTGACGACATTCTTTCCAATTCGATGCTCAGAAAAGATCATCTACAAGTGTTAGGACCCATATTTGACAGGATGCAAGAATAGAAGGTCTGTTTAAATCCAAAGAGGTGTGCATTCAGGATCACCGCAGGGAAGCTCTTGGGATTCATCGTGTCACACCGAGGCATAGAGGTAGACCCGGAGAAAGTCAAAGAAATACTGGACATGCCACAACCGACCAACCTAAGGTAACTAAGGGGTTTACAGGTAGGATCCAATCTATCAGGCACTTCATATCCCAATTAGCAGACAACTGCCACCCGTTCCAACATCTACTACATAAGGATGTCACATTTATATGGACAGAACAATGTGAACTAGCATTCCAGATATTCAAAGACTATCTACTAAAATCTCCAATATTGGTGCCACCCATCCAAGGCAGGCCATTACTTTTATATATCTCAGCAACTTAATCATCTTTAGGCGTACTCTTAGCACAACATGATGACACAGGCAAGGAGAGGGATGTATATTATCTCAATAGAACATTGGTATGCTATGAGCTCAACTATTCTCCAATTGAAAAATCATGCCTAGCAGTATTCTTTGCTTCCCAGAAGCTGAGACACTACATGTTGAGCCATCAAACCAAGTTGATAGCCCACATTGATCCCCTCAAATATCTACTAAGCAAAGCGGAATTCACTAGATGACTAGAGAAGTGGGTGATGATCCTAAGTGCATTTGACATAGAATACGTAGACAAAAAATCCATCAAAGGGAAAGTGATTGTGGATCAACTAGCAGAGGCGCCTATTTAGGATCAATAGCCTATCATATCTAAATTTCCAAATGAGTTTATTCTGACACTCCAACGAGCAATAGAGGTATGGAAACTATATTTTAATGGATCAAGCACGAACCATGGTGCAGGAGTAGGAATAGTACTCATCACTCCAAACAATGATGCAATTCCCAAATATTTCAGACTCAACTTTCCATGCACAAACAACATCATTGAGTATGAAGCTTTAGTTATCAGAGTAAAGACGACAATACAATGGAGAATCAAGAACCTTAAGGTTTGTGGAGACTCACAATTGGTCATTAGCAAAATAAACAATGACTGTATGAAAAAATATGAGAACCTAATACCATACAAGGAGTAGATGGACAGATTATGCACTAAGTTCCATTTCATCACCTTCGAGCAAGTACCAAGAGCTCAAAACAAAGCTACAGATGCCATGACTACCATAGCATCCTTGATTGATATTCCAAGCAATGAAACTAGATTCCAATTTATGGTGGAGCAACTCATGATGCCATCACATCAAGCACAAATCATAGAATCATCATGTGTCCTTGTTGGTCCTAAAACCCCCTGGTACCATGACGTGTATAATTACCTTCAAAGTAGTGTCTTACCTCCTGACCTGTCTAGGAACCAAATTAAGTCCCTCATCCACCAATCCTCTAGGTAAACCCTTCTTGCAACTACTCTATATAGAAGAAGTCTAGACAGAATGCTATTACGATGTCTCACTTCCACAGAATCCCAGAGAGCTTTGTACGAGGTACATGAAGGAATTTGTGGAACACACGCAGGTGGCAATAGCTTAGAAAAAAAGATCATCTGCATGGGATACTACTGGCCCACAGTAGAGACATATGCAAACAAGTATGTACAAAGGTGTATGCAATGTCAGATTCATGGAGACCTCATCCATGCACCAGCCCAAGAACTCAAACCGATCACTTCACCATGACCATTTTCTATGTGGGGATGTGACCTAGTGGGAAATATTACACCATCCTCATCTAATAGCCATAATTACATCATAACAGCAACAAAGTACACTAAATGGGTGGAAGCAATTCCTCTCACCTACATAACTAGAAAGCATATCTCAATGTTCATACTCAACAACATCATTTGTTGGTATGGAATTCCTCAAACCATCCTGACAGAACACGGTACACCTTTCCAAAATAAAGATGTTGAAGATCTATGTGAAAAATTCCAAATCAGACAAGTTTTATCTTCATTCTATTACCCTCAAGGGAATGGTCAGGCTGAAGTGACAAACAAAACCATATTGAAAATCTTGAAGAAAACAGTTAATGAATCAGGATGAGACTGGCATTTACAGCTTAGTCCTGCATTATGGGCATACAGAAATAGTGTGAGAACACCTACATGAGCCACTCCTTTCTCTCTAGTATATGGATCAGAGGCGGCTCTACCCCTCAAAGTAGAAATCCCATCTGTGAGGATATCATTGAAGAACCTGATTTCAGACGAAGATTATAGAGTATCAAGGCTGAGTGAATTGGAACTATTAGACGAAAGAAGACAAAATGCATTCAAACACTTGCAAGGCTATCAAAATTGCCTTAGAAGGAATTATCACAAGAAGGTGATGCCATGAACCTTTGAAGTAGGGGACCTATTCCTAATGGAGAACCAAGCAGAGAGAGTGAAACCAGGAAAGTTTGAGCCCAACTGGCTAGGACCATATGTCATTGGTAACTCTACCCAAAGTGGGGCATACCAATTGGAAACACTAGAAGGAGATCAGCTCCCCAGATACATAAACAACATGCACCTCAAGAGGTTCTACGCTTGAGGTCATAATGGTTAAGGAAACTATCTACATATCCAAAAAATACCAAAAAAATCAAAAAATACAAAAGGTTACCTTGGTGAAAACCCGACAAATAGCTGCCTTGGAAACAATAAAAAAAAATCAAAAAATCAAAAAGTAAAGAGAAAAACGATCGCTCTCTCAATGAAAACCTAGAAAATAGGCGCTATTGAGTGGGTACCTTGGTGAAAACCTAGCAAACAAGCGTCAAGTGTTCAAATCCAGCTTCACCATCAATGACAAAGAACAAAGCTTGAGAAATTCGCATACAAGATTGGATACCCAAGCTATTACCAGAAGAACAATCCCCTCTGAGCATCAAACACTTATCCATGGTTAGTACTGGTCCACCAGACTAGGGGGTAATTCTAAAAGTCCTGAAAAAATCCCCAAAAAACAAAAAACACTCATCAAAAATCCTAAAAAGATCAAAATGTCCTAAAAAAATCAATCTTTATCAAAAAACATTCAAAAAATTGCAAAATCTAAAAGCAATAAAACCAACTCAATTATCAAAAAAGTAAAGGGCGATCAAGCCAAGTCAATCAATGTCAAAACCATGAGCTTTGCAAATCAGCATTAGGCCCATATGAAATAGCTTTATCAACTATCAAATCTATCAGAAAGCAAACTGGTGACCAAGCCAATCAATTAATGTCAAAACCATGAGCTTTGCAAATCAACACGAGCCCATCTGACACAGCTTGATCAGCTATCCAAAACAATCGAATCCAATCAATCAATCAATCAAATCAATCATCTTACACAGTGAGGGATACACTCAAAACCAGACAAATTAGTCTTATATGAGTCATCTATTACTGAAACCAGACACAATCAAGCCAATCAAGCCTATCAAAAGAATCAAGCCAATCAAGAGAATCAAACTGAATCAAGGAACAATCAAAATGTTGACTAGGTCAATCGTCAGTCAAATGTCAGTCTATATTTTGCGGTTATGTTCTTACGTTGCTCCAGGATCCACCAAGTGAGGAGAGTATCTATGATGGATCATGACTTATTTTCTTTGATTGTTGCTTGTGGAATGTTTCACTTCGATTGTGGGGCCATGATGATTTAGGATAAATGCGGTAGGTGTAGTCACTTATCTGGCAGCCACGCAATTCCATGATATGAGCTTAACCCTGGGAAAGAATTGGACATCCCTTCTCTATTATCTTCTTGTTTATTACCAATAGAATCATAGTGGTATCCAAGTCTGAGATCTGGGTGCATTGATTTCTATCTTGGTTTTTTGTCTTTCTTTTCAAAATCAAGAGTTCATAGTGGTATCCAGATGGTTTGAGATTTGGATGCATTGGAATTCTATCTTAGTTTTTTTCTTTTTTGGATGGTCAGCAAGCAAAGCGGTATCCATATGGTCAATATCTGGGTGATTTTGGCTCTCTTTCTTTTAAAAAATAGAGATCATAGCGGTATCCAGATGGTCAATATCTGGGTGCATTTGGATCTCTTTCTTTTCAAAATAGGGAACATAGTTGAACCCAGATGGTCAATATATGGGTGCACTAAGTTCTCTTTCTATTCAATCTCTCTAATCCTTATGGTTATCAAGAGGTCATAGTAGTATCCAAATGAGCAATATCTGGGTGCATTGGATACTCTTCATAATTTCATAAAAAAGATACAATTATGGCAAAAATAGGAAACACGGCAGCGACTTGGGTCACTCATCCATTCTATCAATTCATATCTCTTAATCGTCACCATCATTTCTAACAATTCATATCTATCAGTCCATCCCAGAGAAACAATTCCATTTCACTTTCTTCTAACTAACACATGCATTACTCAGATATCTTGTGCATAGTAGATTACATTCATCCATTTAAGTGCATCAGAAAACAAAAGAAAAAATGGCATCTGCATACATAGTAATCATAAATCAAATACATCCATAAACATCTCATATAAAAATGCATATAATAAAGTACCAGATCCTACATACATATGTCAGTGTCATAAGAAAAGTAAATCATACATCTAAGAGTCTGCATAATAGAATCACGTTGCATCAACATTTCAACATACATATTGAAAGTAAACTAATGCACATCATATAAACTCAATATCATATAAACTCAATAGTTGCATCTCATGTAAATATCAATATCTGAGTACAATGAACGGTCGCAAGTCTAAACAAAATAAGGTGATCAACATGATGTCATATATCAGTATATCAAGATACAATGTCAGTACAACATTAGATAAATATGTGGAACATCAATACAAAAATGGTACAAAATGATACAATGAGCAAGTAGCGGATCAGCAAGAGCTACCCCCACCCTCACCGCCAGGTGGACAAGGGGGTGGCATATCAGATGCAGGCCTCTATAAGGGACCACGAGCTCCAATACTACTGCTCTAGGACCTTTGCACCCTGCTAGATCTCAAAGAAGGTGTATAACTCAGTACATGAGCTAGAGGAACAACACCCTCATAATGACTTTGTCGGTACTCTATCTCTCTTTGGTCCTCACACCCAGATCTATAAAACTGATCAAGAACATCTTGATGAAGCACATCATGTACACCATCGATAAAAGCTCTGACCTTCACCCGAGTCTATCTGTCTCTCTCCTCCATACCTATATCCCTAGCCTCCACTGCTATAACCCTAATCTCTGCTGCAGTAGCCCTAGCCTCACCTATTGTGACCCTACTCTCCAATGTTGTAGCCCGTTCATCAAAGGAACCCAACCACGCCTGAAGATCAGATACCTATTGTGTGAGTCTCTCCATCTCTGATGGATCAACATCCATCCCACCCATGGCCACATCCATATCCCCCTCCTCACCTCTATCTCCCAAAACCTTATCTCCTCTCCCCCTCACAACCCATGAGTCATCACTACCCTCACTATCTCCAGTACTGTTTCCAGTACTACTACTCCCAGTAGAAGTGTTAGAACCTAAACCCTCCACACCTACATCCTCTATCTCAATGTCCTCCTCCACTGTCCTCTCCATCACCTTAGGTAATAACATAGAAACAGTGCAAGGATGCACTCTCCAAAACAACTGAGGTGCATCCTCCTCTAAAGCCTCCTCCTCCTCGAGGATGACACCCAATCCAACATGCCTGCTACTACGTCCACTCCTAGTCTTCACCCCACCACCAGAACCACCAAGACCAGGATCATCTCCAACATCCCTGCCACCATAACCACCATCCCTCCCCCGACCACCATCCTGACCTCTGTCTCTCCCCTGACCTCCATCATGACCTCCATCCTTACCTCCATCCCTACCTCCATCCCTACCACCATCATGACCTCCGTCTCTAACTCCATCTCCCCCTCTACCCCGTCCCTGGCGAGGCCCCCATGGGATAGTACCAACCACAGGGTGAGACACACTAGTCAATGGATCAAGACAAGACTGATGCCACCAAGCATCATATTGTGGATTCATGCCTACAAAGAGAACAAATTCAAACATCGGTACCATATAGATGATAAGAAAAATTGACTAATCAAAAGATAGCTACATCAAACCAAAAGAAAAAAGATAGATACATCAAGAAGGGGCAAAATCAAAACACATACAAGCATCAATAGGGTCTGATCTCCAATTCCATGCAACAAGAAGAAGAACCATGAAATCTGTCCTTACAACATCTAGAGGGATGACAACACCCCGCAGAGTAATGTATCTAGAATGCCGAGAAAAATATGTATAAGAATTAGAGACATCTTGTCTCTCGCCTAACTGCTACAACACCCTGTTGGTGTTGTGAAAATCAATCATGTGAACATGTTAGCTGACACACCCAATCAAGAACCTCCTTTGTCAACAGAAGGGAAGATGTACATCCTCCCCATCCCAAACAGGACAATCTCTGTAAGTTCTCTAGATGAAATACGACATCATGTCGAGCTGCTGCTACCAATACATCAGATGTCCCATATGGGACTAAACAATAGAACCATCATACATAAAAACATAGGGTCTACCCAGAGGAAGATCATGCGCACCTACAGGCCTACACACTTCAATATGCTCCCATGCCCAGATCTGTAGGAGAGTTGCTCCACATCCAAGAGACTTACCTCCAAGGTAAGCAGCATAAAACATATGAAAATACATGTGGGCCAACATACAGGAACCCCAAGCATATATAGTATGATCCCTGACCATACCCTGAAGAATGACATCAAAACCAACAAATTACCCATGTTGGCGATGATCAGGACATAAAATCCCACATATAAGACTACCTAACAAAGTAGACAGTCTGTTTAAACCCATGCCAAACCTGGACCATGGGATATCATACAAATCAGACATGCCTAGTTGATCCTGGGGCAAACCAGAGAGCTCAGACAAAGCAGTGATACCAGGGCCTCGCTCCTACTCAACAAGGGTGCCCAGGATGGGAAGCTGAAGGATGCAGCACACATCCTCCAATGTGACTGTGCACTCTCCAGTCGGTAAGCTAAAGGTGTAGGTATGTGAAGGTTATCTCTCTAAGAGAGCAAAGATCATACCCCTATTGGTCATGATCTCCAACATGTAGCAAATCCAATAAAGGCCTATCTATCTCAACACATCCCTCTCAGCCTTAGATAACTAGAATCGATATACTAACTTGGTAGGTTTGGACTCTCGACAGCGAAGAATAGTCCTGATGAACTACAAAACAACAAAAAAGAAAAACATCAGTATCAGATCAGAAGTAGAATATCATACATGTCAAAATGCAAGTTAAAAAAAACACAAGCAAGGCAATTGCGACATTCAATTATCAAATGTGGTACTTTTACACCCATTGCGGCACTCAAATAGCAAATGTAGAATCCTTCCAGCAAATGCAGTAATAAACTCGACAAATGCGAAACACTTATCAAATGCGGCACACAATCAAAAATTGCGGCACCTAAACCGCAATTGCAGAAAAATCGTGGCCTATTGCGGCACACAATGCAAATTTCCAAAAAACCAACTTTTTTCAAATGCAATAAATGAGGCATTAATGACAAAGAGGACAAAGCCACTCACCAGATGTCTTGCGCCAGCTGGATGACGAAAAGTCCAGACCCGATCAAAAACTTGTACAACCCCAGGAATGCCCGCCATAGCTCAAAAACAACACATAAAGCAGAGAAAAACTAAAGACAACTCACCAGAAAATCTAGAGCTCCAAGAGTGCAAAGTGACAAATGAATGGCTATCCAAGTATTTATAAAGGATAAAAAAAACCCTAATTCCTCTAGGACCTCAAATTTATCTTCCCGAACCCTGGGAACTTCAACACTCAATATCAGGGGCATAATGAATCATTTTCAAGATCATTCAGATACCTAGATTACCAATTTGTAGTTTCAAAAAATTAACGCTCATATCGCTACTTTTTGCTCAAATTTGTTGAGGGGGCATAAATACACCTACTATCATCGGGGCAAGCTAGGGAAGGATCAAAACAAAGAATCTCTGACACACTGCAACAAGCCACAATGCATCAAAGAGGGGCAAATGTAGACACCCTAAAATGGATAGACTTGCGAATTTACATTAAAAACACTAATTTTCATCTATTAATTAATGGTTTTTTAATCATTAATTAATCATTTATTTTCTTCTAAATCCGTTTCATCTATTAATTAATGGTTTTTTAATCGTTAATTAATCATTTATTTTCTTCTAAATTCATTCCCCAAATCATCTAATCAAATCTCCATAATTAATTAAATAATTAATTTTATTTAATTAATTAACCTTAATTGATTAATTTCTATTAATTAATTAATTAAATTAAATTTCCTAAAGTTTAAATTGAAATATTTAAACTTACTAATTAAATTCTTCCAATTAAATTAATTTAATTTCATTCAATAATGCAATTCTAAATCAAAAAAGAATTCAATTATCTCACATGTTGAAAACTTTAATGTCAAAAATAAATTAAATATTCAATTATCTTCAAAGAGATAACACCCAATCACATCACATGGGTTACTCCACCCACCTCTTCAGTTCTAAAAGGTAACTCAAAATTAGCTCTTTAGTTAACCAAACTCTATCTCCTCTCTCTCAGTTGAAGAGGTGGAGTTTATTGATGGCTTCTCTAGTTCCCTTTGATCTCAATCGTTCATCTTCCTATATTTGGGATTGATCTCAACCATTCATCTCATTCTCAATTCCTATATAACAAACCATTCATAACCATTTGAAGGATCCAGGATTTCAAGCTCACGTGCGCCATTACTCTGTCAGATTGGTTCAAGCATCAAGGCATCTTGCGATCATACACACATTCGATATCATATTCTCGACGCTCCCAAGTCATAGATGCTGCCCACACCAGCACTGAGCATCACACAAATAGCATTTCGGAAGGAGTAGAGAGAGACAATAGAAGCTTCAAGCAATTGGGTTTGCATTCATTTGTTTTCCTCTTATTTGCTTGTACATTTTATTGATTAGTAGTTTCGTTATTAGTATCTATTTCTATCAATTTCCCCCATTGTGAATCGGTGCTACTAACCCCCCTCGTGGTTGAGGTATGTTACATAAATTTGATCCATGCGTACTGTAATATGTTGTTTATCTTTAATACCAAGTGAAGTTTGGATGAATACAAGTTTAGTCTTGACCAAAAAAGAAAGCAGAAGATTAAGGAACTTATGTACATGTCGAGTGATGCGAGTGTCAACCGAGTGCCAGTACATGCCGAGAAAATTTAGTATCAATTGAGTACAGTATTTATCAAGCACTAGTAAATTACTGAGTTACACAAAGATGATCGAGTGTCGGTATTTTGACAGTTTGATTAAGATTTGAGATCCCAGTTGACATAGTCGATTTCTTGGGATATGTGAAGTGTATTGAAGATAAGGATGATTATTGTGGAGAATTAAATGATCATTTAATATATGTTTAACCATTTTATGTATGGATTCAAGAAGGAGTTTTAGGATGTATTCTACAAGGTAGAAGGAAAAACAAAATGTTGGAAGGATTCGTTGGATTTGACCAAACCCTAAGATCTATTGTGATGATTAAGCGACAAAGATCGAGCTACATAATCAGAGAGGTATAAGATTAACCTATTTGGAGGTTATGTGGGTATGAGGTTGATTTAGTTGATTATAAAATGTAAGTAGAAGGTAGAGAAGGATAAGAAGAGCAAAGAAGGACTGCACAGTGGTGATTGCTTGAAATTTTTCCAAGTAGATCTGAGTTTGAGATGACAATGGAGGCCAGCCAATGAATTGGCATTTGAGCAAAATTGGATCTGTATTTGCAAAGTGAGTTGTATGTTTTAGATCACAATTATTGTTACTTTCTAACCATTGTATCAGTCAAAATCCTTTTAACCAAGGTTGACCTAACAGTCATATTGTAAATCCTTTAATCAAGGTGACATTCTAATGGAATGGTCTAAGCCCTCTAACAAGGCTCACTTTTAACAGGGTGATTAAATCCTTTAACAGGGTCATGTTTAACAGTGTGTATTGTAACCTTTAATAGAGTTGGCTCCTCACAGAGCTCACTTCAGAAGAGTGAAAAATTGGTAGCATGTTACTGGTAGTTTTTCCCATATTGGGTTTCCACATTAAATCCTAGTGTCATACTTGTGTGAATGTTATTTGATGAGTTGTAGTGTTAAGAGTTTTATATTTTGCAAGTTGATTACTTTAGGACAATGAATTGCAAGTTTATGTTACTGATTTTATGCTATAGAGACCGATTGGATCTGAGTTGGTTAAAGTGTTTATAAGTTCAATTGGTACATTGGACCTAGGATAACTAATTCAACCCCCCCTCTCAGTTATTTTGAATCATTCTAATAAATTGTGGGTAAAGAGAAGTTGTAGATCATGGTATTCAGGGTTATTAGAAAGCAACGAGTGCCCATTCCAGGATTCATCCCAAAATTTTGCTTTCTTCCCATTTCCAACTTATCAAGAAACGCGTTGAGTAATGATTGGCCTACATTTCATAATAAATTTCCAAATTACAGATCCTTTAGCAGGGTTTTGAGTGGTTAAAATATGATCATTATCCATTGAGTCTAAATATTTTTCCTTCATAATTTTAACCCAAAGCAAATTATGATCTTGAAATTTAGCTCCAAGAGCTTCATTCATTAGAGTCCAATCCCTTAAACTCACACCTCTGTGGTATTTGGACTTGCATATCTTGTTCTAGGAAACTAAAGGTCATGTATCCTCCTCATCAGTCCCATTCCATAAGAACTTCCTCATCCTTTGCTCCACTATATGTATAACTTTTCTCAGAATATTTAAACACATCATTGAGAAAAATGGTATTGTTGAGATGACTAATTTCAATAAGTGTATCCTACCAGAAGTGGTAAGCCATCTACGTTTCCAACCTTCCATTCTCTTACTACAATTGTCAACAAGTCCCTTCCAAAGATTGGCCTTGGAGGCCCCACTGAATAAAGAAATACCAAAGTATTTACTTGGTAGTTTACCAACTCTAATCCCTAGAATATTGTATAGATATCGTTGTTTCTAGAGGCTTGTATCGAAGAAATAAACCTCTGATATATGCCAATTAATACATTGTCTTGAAGCTCGACTATATGTGTCAATAGTAGATTTGATTACTCTAGCCTCCTGTGTAGACACATCTCCCACTAGGTTTGTGTAATCAGCAAATTGGAGATGAGTGATTGGATCTAACCCATCTATAATTTTTACTCCCTTACATTGACCTTCCTATCTTTTTATACAGATTAGGCGACCTAGAGCCTCTGCCATGATAATGAAAAGAAAAGGGGATAAAGGACCCCGTTGCTAAATACCTTTATTAGAATAAAAAAATCCTTGTGGACTTCCATTAACTAGGACTGAAAATATAGGAGTGCTTATACAACTTTCCACCCATTGCACCCAATCCCTGCAAAAACCAAATTTCTTTAGAAATTTTAGGAGGAAACCTCAGTTTACCTCATCATAGGCTTTACGAATATCTAAATTTATCATCATTTTTCTAGCTTTAGACATTTTGATGGGATGAATAACTTCATGTGCCACTATAATTCCTTCATAAATAGATCTATTGGGGGAGAAACCACTATGCTCATCAGAAATAATGGTATTTAAAAAACCTTTTAGTTTGTTTGTCATTACCTTGGAAATGATTATATAGATAGTATCATAGAGGGAGATGGGCCAGAAGTTTCCAAAAGATTCTCTTTCTTCTTTCTTAGGAATAAGGGCTATAAAGGTGTTGTTGAAGTCCTTAAGCATAAACCCCCCACACTGAGACTCTTCAAACACTTCCCAAATTTCATTTCCTAAGAGGTCCCAGAATTTTTGATAAAAAATAGCTGGAAAGCCATCTAGTCCTGAGGTTTTTTCACCCCCCATAGCAAGGACAACATTTCTTAACTCTTCCAAAGATGTAGGTTGATTTAGCATGTTATTCCAACTTTCTATGATACAAGTTGGGATGACATTGAGAATATCTAAATCTATGTGTAAGTCTACTTACTCCACCCAAAAACCTTTTTTGAAAAATTTAATAGCTTCCTGATTAATCTCCTCTGGATCTTGCAATTTATTTCCTTCATCATTATTTATAGAAAAAAATTGTTATGAGATATTCTTACCTTCACCTAATTATGGAAAAAGGTGGTGTTTATGTCTCCTTCTTTAAGCCATAGTTCCCTGGACTTCTATCTCCAAAAGGTTTCTTCTCTAGCCAAAAATTTAGAGTATAATTTATTGAGCCTACTCTCCTCTTGGAAATCCACCTCTTCCATTCCTCGCTCAATGACCTTGAAGTGTAAGGATTCTAAGTCCTTTTCAATATTGAATTTTTCTGAGAAGATGTTCTTGAAAACCTCGTGTTCCAAGCTTTAGATTGCTCTTTTAAATTTGTAGATTCTTAAAAAAATATGAAAGCTTTGTTCCCTTTCATTGTAGTGTCGTATTCCACCAATCTACAATGTTGTCCCTGAGACTCTCATGCCTTAGCAACACAGATTCAAACTTAAAAGGAGTTTTATCCGAGGCATTGTCTTCTTGAATCCTCGTGTTGATTGGATAATGATCTGATCCAGTGATAGGTAAAACCTCCACATTGCATGTCCAACAAGTTCCTGCCTAGTTCCCTACCAGTAAAAATATGTCCAATTTTTTAGCAATGTTGAGGAAACCACTTCTCCTATTATTTCATGTAAATTTTCCATTTCTTAGTTCTAATTCAATCGGACCATTGTTAGTGATAAAATCAGAGAAATCTTTTTTACTTTGACCTGTCCATCCTCCCCCCCCCCCCCCCCCCCCCCCCATTTCTTAGCTGCACTAATGATTGCATTGAAATCACCACCAAGAATGAAAATATTTGTAGAATGCTGAATTAAAATATATGAGAGTTCTTTCCAAACCCCCTTTTTTAAAGAACTTCTATTTGGTCCATAGACATTTATAGCATGAAAATTAGCTAACAATTGTTTAGATTTTACTTCTATCCATTGCTAGAACCTGTCTTGACCCCTCAGAGTCACCTCCATAGTAGAGTCTAACCTTAAGACTCCAAGTCCCCCTAAAGCACCCAAAGCCTCAGAGAAACAACCCTTCCATTTACCAAATCTATTTTGAAAATTGTTAACTTCACTACCACTCAACTTAGTTTCTTGCAAAAACACTAAATCTAGTTTCACTTGATCAAAACATCTCTTGATCAAGCGAGACTTGTCAAGGGAATTACAGTCCTTGACATTCCAAGATATGATTTTCATGACTGTCTAGGAGGGGCATAGCCCTTTCCCGACCTCAACAATTTGCACTGGTTTTCTGCGTTACCATCTATGGAAAGCTTCATCTTATTAGTTTTGGCACCCCTTTTGCTCTTCTCAACTATACTAGTTTTTTTTTTTTGGAAACAGATTATGTTCAATGGTTCTTACTTCCATAATATTCAGAGTGTCTAGTATTATGAAATCATCCTCCTCCTCATCTTCTTGGGAGAGGTAATCATAATTTGAGTCATCCTTTTTTCCACTACTATCTATCACATTCTCAAAGGAGTTGTCTAAATTTCAAATAAGAGAGATCTGAATGTCTTAAAAAAAAATTCTTTTCATCCACCTCAGCCCCAAATTCAAGTCTATTTACAGTTTCCTGAGTAGAATAACATGAATCTTTTATAGCCTCTGCCTCTGGGATTTGGCATATCCAAAAGAAAGATGAATATTTTTTCTCCCCAAACCTTAACTCCTCCTTCATTTTCTGCTTCATTTGAATGAGAACCTTTAATGGCTCTGAGGGAGTCTGATAGTGAGTATCATCATACTTTCTAGCTTCAGACTGTGATGCCAATATAGGTAGTTTCAGTCTATATCCATCCTCCGGAATATGAAGCCTCTCTGTCTCCAAAGGGACATTTGAGAAATCATTCAGAGTTGGATTAGCATGGATAAGCTAGTCTATTCCATTGTATTTTTGTAACTCGATACCTCTTAAGGTTTCATTCTCAGCAGGGTGTACTACCTGACTTGTAACCACCCCTTGTCCATTTGTTTGTAAGATAGGGTTACATTCACATTCAAAAGCCTAATCAATAACCTGCTTATGATCCACAGAATAGTCATATTGAGGGTTCTATGAAAAACTCTATCATCCATTTTATCTGTCAGGGCCTTGTGTAAGAAGGTCTCCCGAGAGGGAATGTTATTATTTGATTCATAAATTATAGCAATAAGGTCATTCATAACATTTTCTACAGAAGATTTCCCTTTTTTCATTCGAATTTGTGATATGACTTATCACTGCATGCATTGAAGATGCCGCCTGCAAATAAGAACCTTTATCCACCTCAATATGTTGTTTCTAAACTCCATTTTTGGTTCTGAGTTCTAGAAGATTGGGTAGCGGATGCACTACTTTCCATCTTATTAAGATTCTTGGGCAAATAAACAAATCCTTTTCATTTAAAAATCCTTCCACCTTGAGGAAATTGCCTAAATGATTACCAATAGTACTCAAGGTTTCAACCCATCAATACTCATATGGAAGATTAGGTAGTTTGAACCATACCGAAAGCTCCTTCACTTTTTCTTGTGCGAGGTTGAAGTTTTGAGACCATTGGATAATATTAAGTCCTTTCTTGTCAATGAGATAGGGACCATTGTTAAAAACCCACTCTTTATCCTTATTAGAGGGCACAATAACTAGATAAAAACCCTTCCCCATAGTTTTCAAACTAAAATCATTTCCCTATTTATCTGCACACCAGGACCTAATCTTGCTGAGTGAGGGCCAAGGTCTCGCCCATTTCATGAAGAAAGCATGACTCTCTAAATAGGCCAAAGATTCAAACCACATCAAATTTTCAATTGATATAGAAGAAACAATAGCATGCTCTATATTAGGAAATACCTGTGTTGAATAGTTTTCTGAGTCCTCCTACTCCTTAGGTGTCAAAAAATTACTTTTGATCCTTTTGAAATCAAAATCCCTCTTGGGTCGAAACAAGCTTTCCGTCGTAGCTGCTTTTGACAGTTTTCATGTTGGACTCAGTTTCTATTATGAGGATCCCACAAAATTTGTTTGAAAAAACCATCATGGAATCCCCGATGAAAACCCTGGAGTTTTTTCACCAGTCGATCACCCTTGTTACCCACCCAAGCTTCCTTCTTTTGCCATCGCTTTCCTGAGTATTCCAAGCCCAAATGTTTGATGAAGGGGTGATGGTCCTGCATAAAACATTCCGACTGCCATTGACCATTTGGCCCTAGAAATTTAAAAAAAACCTCCTCCCGCTCTTCCTCTGCACTGCTCCATCTAGGAAAAATGATTAATTATTTTTATTAATATATATGCTAATATGTTTTTATTTCTTAAATTTTAATTAATTAAATTTAATATACATACATAATTTTCTATTTTTTTATTATTTTATTAGAATTGAGACATATTTTTCTTCTAACATACCCAGAAGTCGGTGTACCATACATATATTGGAGTTGATGAAAAACACAACCCCACAACTCCCAAGAATCACCTGCATGCAAACACCTGTCACAGAAATAGAGAAGCAAAAACTATGGAGGCCAGAAACAACAGATCTATGGAAGAGGAAACATCCTTAATTGATTCAATAATAATGGAATGGAATTATAAAATACAAAGAGATCAATCCTTATAAAGGAGATCAAACACCAAAAGGTGTAGAAACCTAGGTTGTATGAATAATTAATAAAAGAATTAATTATAACATGCCTAAAGTTTAGCTTAAGTAAACTAGAGATACAAAGGTGACTTAATAATTAAATCAATAATAATTTGATTAATAAGCGAATAAGGTGACTTAATAATTAAATAAATAATGATTTAATTAATAAGTGAAAATACATTTTTACTCTAACACCCCCCCTTAAGACAAACTTAGGGAGAAGCTAAAAACCTAGAAATAACTATTGAAAGCAGGAAATGGGTCTCGACAACAAGGCCTGAATAAGGTACCCAAATACAAAAATCTCTGTAAAGAGGAGAAAAGGAGAAAATCCAGTGGGAAAACCCCCTCTCCGAAAAGAGATGAAGACTAGTGAAGGACTAAAGAAGCCTCCAACTAGAGAATGTCCCAGAAGAATAGGAACAAAGGAAGAACATATAGAACACCTTTGAAGCATGAAGCTGCAAATATTGTCAAAGAATAACTGTTGGAACCTCCAATATAATAGAACATGATCAGGTAGAGAAGATTGTAAACAAAGACCAAAGAGTTGATCAATAAAAGATAGAAGGATGCATCCAAAACATGAATGAAAGATTGTCCATATGGTAAATGATCCATCTCCCCAAAATGCATAGGTACCTAGTCACTGCATCTACCTAGTACGTAGGAACAAATAGTGAATACATAGATCACTCTATCGAACCAAGGAATCATTATAACCAATAGGAGATACCCCCATAATGTTGACCAGGGACAGGCATGATAGATACACTAAAGCAGACTGCCAAGAATAACTGCATGATGAAGAACTGAGAACATAAAAAGTGTAATAGAAAGTACAAACACATATAAAGGATGGTGTCATGGAAGGACCACTCTCTTGACACACATCATGAGGCTAATGTCATGGAAGGAACACTAATTTGACAAATGTAAAACAACCCCCCCCCCTCCCATGACACTTTATAATGTAGTGCGAATACAAATAGACACAAAAAAGTCCAAGATCCCAAGCATGCATGAGATGACACTTTATCCCAGTGCATTTCAAAAAAAGAAAAGTGACAAAAATAGATGTCTAAAATATTCAGGAATGACATAAAGTTGTAGAAACATGAATAACAGCTAAAAAGAAGTCATCCCATGCACATAAAATGATCCTAGGACTTGAAACATCCAAGATATCCACCAGATTGTAAAAACACAAAAAATTGAATAAAAAATACCTAGAATAAAATTTGGGTGTGAGACCCATAAAATAAGATAGAGCATTGAACCATCTTTCCAATACCATGCAAAAGTCAAAAAATGGAGTTCGAATGAGCAAGATATGGCTCCCAGAGTGCAAAAAAGAACCCTGATTTTGACTAGCGAAAAACCCCACAAGACTAAAATATCAAAAAATCTAACCTCCAGATTTGTATTGAGCTTGGAAAGACCTCTCTGACAATATAAGATAGGTCAAAATATGATACCGTATACGCAAGATATCACAAAAAAACAACATGTTGCTCATTATGAAAAAAGGGCAAGTTGTATGATGGGTTGGTGGCCGTCAAATTTAACCTAGATCTCAGACCTGTGAATGTTGACATGAGTGGTGTGGAAACTGAGGCGGCATGAAAATAGAGGCATTTTTTTGCCTCAAAAAGCATGCTAAGGTCATGCATGCAAAAAATGGGGCCCAGATTTCAACTGTGTCCAAATTAGACGTGCCCTATATGAAAATAGGGGTTTTTAGGCCTTCTGGACGCAACCGTGATGTTAGTTTTTGCCAAAAGTGCTCTGAAAATATAAATCCACCCCAAATCCACCAAAATTTGAGACAAAAACCTATTGAAAACACAAATCTAAAAAACAAGGCCAAATCTCTCATGAAGAGAACAAGGGCATGAAGATCTAGAGCTCTGATACCATATCGGAGGTGATGAAAAACACAACCCCACAGCTCCCAAGAATCACCTGCATGCAAACACCTGTCACAGAAAGAAAGAAGCAAAAGTTGTGGAGGCTAGAAACAATAGATCTGTGGAAGAGGAAACATCCTTAATTGATTTAATAATAATGGAATGAAATTACAAAATACAAAGAGATCAATCCTTATAAAGGAGATCGAACACCAAAAGGTGGGGAAACCTAGGTTGAATGAATAATTAATAAAAGAATTAATTATAACATGCCTAAAGTTTAGCTTAAGTAAACTAGAGATAAAAATGTGACTTAATAATTAAATTAATAATGATTTAATTAATAAGTGAATAAGATGTCTTAATAATTAAATCAATAATAATTTAATTAATAAGTGAATAAGATGTCTTAATAATTAAATCAATAATAATTTAATTAATAAGTGAATAAGATGTCTTAATAATTAAATCAATAATAATTTAATTAATAAGTGAATAAGGTGTCTTAATTCTTTTTTGGTCAGTAATAGGTCTTTTATTATATTAAAAAGAAATTACATATATCTTGCTTCACAGTGCTTTTCTTTCTTTCTACCATTCCCATTTCGTACAGGAGTCTACACTCCTTTACAAGCTTTTACTATATGACTCTAACTTTCATCCTTTCTATGTCTATAGCTAACTACTTCATAGTCTGACTTATAAAACATTTACATTATTTTGGCACATAACCGAATATTCTAGTAATTCAAAAAAAACCCTAGAGCTCTGCCTTACGTCTATTGTTTGGCTTTGTCACGTTGTTACTTCTTTGCTGCCCTTATTTGCCTTGGCTTTACTATCTTTTTTGTTTTGCCCTACATTCATTGCCCTAGATGGGCTTCGATTATCCCTATCCACAACATCACCAAAATATCAAAACGTTTCCAGCCTATCTTTGCAAAATTGGGAGTTACCTCTCATTTACTACTCAAATTTCCTCCCTTTGTGCCCAATTTGAGTGTGCCTCTTCTACGACACCATCACCATCATTTTTTTCATCCTTTCATCTTCCATGCTCTCGTGCGCTTCCATCTCTATTTTGATCCTTTTCCAACCCTCTTTTTCTTTATGAATCATCAAGGGTTTATCAACTTTCGGGCACCACTTGGGGAAAGGGATTAACCCATATCGATGTGCATCCTTGTCTTCTTCAAAACATTTTGAGATGTCTTGCCCTATGCCGGGTATAGACCACTCCAGAATTGATTCTAGCTCTCCCAACATCTCTTCTTCAAAAAATGCTCTTATGATGCGGCTCACTTCATCAATTTCCTCTCCAATATCGAGACCCCAAGCAATGATAATGACAATCACATCTAGGTTGGTTGTGCGCTTGATTATTCTATCCTAGAATTGTCTGCCAATGACCTCTAAAATTTCCTCCACCATCTTCGCTAATTTTATTTTAACCAGGCCCTTAATCCTTTTGAAGCTTGCTGGTCCCTTAAATGCTTTAATTTGTTTATCCGAGTCTACGCAGAATGTAGCCTCCAGCTTTCTTATCTCTATCACTTTCTTTACTGTTAAGTCTAGTGTGCATAAAGAGAGATGCAGGTCGGCTTTTAATTCCACAACTATTTGGATTCCTTGACACGCCATTGTTTGTGCATGTTAGCGGTCACTTCCCACACCCTTTCATGATGATAAAGCCTGGCGCTCATTTATTTCCTTTGCTTATCTGTCATCCTAATACATCATTACTATAATTTTCCACAAACATTCGTTGTCACTTATGTCCTCTTCAATATGCCACTTGCAACATATCTTTTCCTAGATTTAAATTCCTTCACCATTTTTGGCCATGATGTCATTAGAGCCATTTTTAATTTGAAGCATATCTAAATGTCATTATTATTGTAACTAAATTCTTCAAAAATAGGAGTGTCAACTTTTTCAAAGCTTGTGGCCCAATTTGCAATTTTATCAGCCTCTACATTACCTTCTCGTAAAGTGTGGCTAATACAGAATTCCTTAATTTTATGAATGAGGGATACTACCTCCCTAATTACGCTATTAATGGACCATTTCTGAGGATTTCCCTTCTTGATTGCCTCTATAATGATTTTTGAGTCCACTTCCAAGTGCATTTTCTCCACACCTAGCCTTATTCCCAACTTAACTGCTAGTAGAGCAGCTTGTGCCTCTACCATATTGTTTGTTCTAGTACCTATCCTCTGAGTTTCCATTGCTACCATATCCCCATTACTATTTATCGCTATAGCACTTGTTCCTGATATCCCCGGATTCCCTTTTGAGGATCCATCAAAATCGATAATGCTTTAATTAATAAGTGAAAATACCTTTTTACTCTAACAACATATTTATATGTACAATACATAATAACCACTCTTGAATATAAAAGCTAGATCATTATTTTTTAATAATGTAAACATTAAAATAGGTAATGCTAAAAATGTTATTATTAATCATTATTGCTAACCCAAATTTCTCTAATAAAAACATTTATTCAAAGTCTTAATAGTAACATAAATAACTTATGATCCTTTAATGAATATAATTGTAGCCAAATGTTCTAGGATCAAATTAGGTGTTTTAGATTGGGGACATCTTACCTAGAACAAACTTAATCTTAAGAAAACCTTTTCTCTTGGATGAGGGTGGCATTGTCCACGCACCCATGTGTTAGCTTTGCTCCCTCCTTTCCTACCAGGTGGCGGGTTGATATCTTTTATTCACTTACTTCAATGTATGTATGATGCATATAAATTTTGCACCACATACTTGTGTGACATGCTTTATACATCAAATATATATTAAATAAGAAAATTTTAGATTGTGTCATGTTCCATTAGTAAAATTTTGAACATGACATTTGGTATGCTTATATTGAGAGAAGCCTATATGGAGAATGTTAGGTGAGAATTTAGAAGCCTAAAATGATTGTAGACCAATTTGAATGTACTCCCACTTTTTATATTATATATTACTTATTATTTCAACTACTCCATTGTTGTTTCAATAGAAAAAAATGGGTAAGAAAGTCTAACTAGTCTTTTTTTATCTCTATATGCCCTTAGATGTGAAAAGTCATGTGGTCATAGCTATGAAGAGAGATTAACTAATATATTTATAATTAAAACATAAATATTGTGTCCAAATTTTATGTATATAAGGAAGTTTCATTGAGGACTGTGTGTGTGAGATTACACCTTCATGAAATTAGGATTAGTAACAACAACTCTATGGAAAGAAAATGTTATTTAATCTGAGAATTGAAGTTAAACCCATGACATCTCATGGTTCTCTATCTAAGCTTTGTTAAGAGAGCTCTCAGCCTTAATCTCTCTCAAGGACAATCCTAGAATGAGAAGGAAATGATAAACATGCTCTAATCTAGCTCAAATGCTCCAAGATATGCTATAAAATCAACAAATGCTTCTAAAAATGATACTCTCAAATGCTCTCCAAATGCTGAAATACTACCAAAAGCTCTCAAATGCTCTCCAAATGCCTATAATAAGGATGCTTTTCTCTTGAAATTCTTGGATCCCAAACACAAATAAAATGGCTTGTATTTATAGCAATTTCCTGAGCGACAGACTATCGAGACATGTGGTCTCAGTTTCCTTCTTGATCTCCCTCAGTTTCAACTGAACCGAGGTCTTTTGACAGCTATGGCAAAGCGATGGCACTCTGACCATAATACATTCCATCTACCCCTCGGCGAGATGACTATCACACCCAAGGATGTATATAGATTATTGAGGATCCCGACTCATGGAGAGAGGGTATATTATGATTCAGTGTATGATAGCAATGTATGTAGACGGGTGTTTGGAGACAACACCATCGCTGATGATTGCATTACTTGGGAACAATTTTCTTTATTTCCTACTTTGCCAGCATTTTTAGGAGCAGTGATCAGAGGATTACTTCTTCTAGATAGGAGAGGTCGGGGATTCACGGTTGGATGGGGCTATATACTGGAGGATTTGATTGCACATCCTCAAAGATTTGACTGGGGTTCTTGCATATTAGCCCAATTATATCATGATTTATATGAGGTTGTATATAGGTGCAATGCATCTCTTTCAACAGGTGCAGTTTTGTTACAGTTGTGGACTTGGGAGCATATCCCTATCACTAGACCAGTTTCAGCATGAGTGTGGGCCCGAGGGTATCCATATGCATTTTTGTATGATGGCATGGTTGTCCAGCATCGTCTGGGAAAGGTTGAGTTTTGGCAATGCACTATTGACGATATTGATCAGGTCGTATGGAGGCCATATCTTCTCTGTGAGAGGTGGCGAGAGGATGATGATGAGTTACCATATATGTTTTCTCCTCGGTGGATGATCGGTCGATCACCACTATGTATCGAGAGATTTTGCTTCGGGAGAGTGCTCCATCAGTACGGCTGGGTTCAAGAAATGCCTCAGGGTATAACACTTTATACTAGAGTACAGGCTGAGAGATCTATGTGAGGAGCACAGGTTGACTATCAGTTGGCTTGTTTACAGATTGATCAGCTGGGATATGTTATGTGGGATATGATGACGCATGTAGTTGATGCAGGCATGTCAGACGAGTATCAAGAGTGGTTCCTGTGACATCTCTTTATCAAATTTACATATCCAGCAGAGCCTATTCCTAATGTTGATGAGCTTTCTGATGATGACGGAGATGATGTTGATGATGGTGACGATGAAAAGAGACCTCGGAGATAGAGAGTTTAGAGGGCACCTAGGGCTCCTAGAGCACAGAGAGCTGCAAGACCTCGGATGCGGGGTGGTCATGTTAGAGGCCGAGGTGGTGGATTTAGGTAGCCTAGACAGAGATTAGCGTAGGCACAGGTACCCCAGGGACAGGCTCCTATTAGAGTTGGTGCAGAGTGGGCTAAGCAGAGACATAGATGTGTCCAGGTGGCTAGACGGGTTCCATTACAGGGATAGATTCCGCAGAGACCTCCATCTCCACAGAGACAGGTTGATCCTCAGAGTAGCACGGCACCGGTGATACCACAGGTTCCATTAGCGCCCCAAGCACCTCAGGCTCCTATTGTGGATAGTTTAGTTTAGGATTTTTGAGGTTTACAGGTAGGGATGGTTGTAGTTATTGGTCAATTAGGTCAGGTCATGACTATGTTGCAGTAGTTTTTGGCTACTTTAGCGCAGTTACCTACCAGTGCGAGCACTAGTCAGGCACCACCTACTACATAAGATAGATCAGGTGATAGGGATCCCGATGGTGCAGGGGGTTCAGGTACTGGTATTGCTGGAGATGGATCAGGTGCCATTGTTGGGTCATGAGACAGATGGGGATCTATGATATCTTGATATTGCATTGATGATGTATCATATGTATTTTTGATCAGGACTTTGATGTATGGATCACTTGTTGATGTACCTTTGATGTACAAATTTGTGTTATAGACATTGATGATGGAAATTTATCTATGATGATCTTTGATTCCCCTATTGATGATGTTGTTATGAGATTTCTTTTTATGCATATCTATATGCTTCTATGATGCATTTATTTATATTATGCTATGGATGTAATGTCTTAGAGTAGGACATAGATAAATGGATGCAAATGATGTTAATGCAACTTAACTCTATATGATTTTCTATTTTAATCATGATGTATGTATTATGCAATGCAATGATATGGCTGCAATACTTAGTGCAATGATAAATGAATGCAACTATATATATATATATATATATATATATATATATATATATATATATATATATATATATATATTGGTTTTTGATGTATGCAATTTAAGTTATGATGTGCAATTCTAAATGATGTGGATAAATGACTAATGATTAATGTTTCTTTTCTTTGCTTTTCTCTTGATATGCATATATAATGAATAATGAGTAATGCTTATGAATGCAAAAAGAACAATCTCATATTGAATATTTGAAACCATTAAATTGATGAAGTGTTGTCAACATTAATTTCCCCCCTTGAACTTGGAAAAGTGCTAGAAATACAAGCCATTTTAAACTAACTTGAAAATGCAATTAATCTAACATGAAGATGCAATGCAATTAATTGTCCTTGAGGTTTGCGAAAGAAATGCAAACAGAGATATACTTTCATCATTGAGCATTGTGGAACTAGGAGTCGATACAATCCTTACTCGTGCCACTATGACCATAAGAATATGAATATGACTTTCATCTCATGTGGTAACCCCTTCTGCGAAACCAAGTACAACCCTCACTAGTTGAATGACCAACTATGGGAGTATGAATACCGATTTGATCAGATTCAATGTTGCAAGTGGATGTTGGTATTTAAGATATTAAAAATCTAAATAGCCAAGGTATCCTTTTGCGTGAACAAACAAAGGTTAACCCTCCTTCCTATATGAATGTCCTCGATGGTTCTTTGATGACCATTTCGTTAGACTAATTCACATAAGTTAAAAAGTTTTCCTCAAGACAGTCACACAGAAGCTTAAGAAAACATCATGTCTCCATCATCGCCAATCTAGTCGAAACATCATCGATTAGCTAAAAAGAACATGACTCAAAAAAAAAAATTCAATGAAAAACTCATTAAAAATTTCCAAGTGTTTATGAAATGTATCAAGATTTTCAAATAAGGATTCCAGACAATCTGATCATTTAGGGTATGTCAATTTTTAATCCTGATAAAATAAGTCAATAAAACTCAAGGATCATGTTATACGATCAAACTGTTGAGGTTCGAACAATGATATCCATCAAAGGTTCCAAAATATCTCTCTTCTGAATCTGAAAATCTGCTTCTGATGTGTGACCAAGATGTTTCACTATTGAATCTGTTTGGTACCAAAAATCTATGATGCGTGCCCCCAAGTGATAAATGTGATCGATGTGAAACTTAGGGCGACTGAAACTATAATATGAAAAAATGTAGCTTTGACAATTTATTAGGACTATGCACAAATGAGGGATGCAATGAGGATATGGACAAATGAGATGATGAAACGCAATATGTACAAATGCAACTAGGAAAGACTTTAAGGGACAAAAGGCGCCTATTTCCAGGTTTTCACCTTTTGCGATTATTTCTCTTTTTCTCTATTTTTTTGCTACCAAGGTGCCTATTGCTAGGTTTTCACCAAGGCACTTTTTTCTCTTTTTTTTTTTAAATTTTTTTTTTATTTTTTCTCTTTTTTAATGTTTTTGGCTTTTAAACTTTCTGATTTTTTTTTTGTATTTTGATATTTTCTCTCTTTTTTTGGTATTTTTGACTTTTTCCATGTACAAAGGTGATGCTGAATCATCTGATACTCTCAACTTATACTCTTTCCTCTGATAATCTTTCCTCTAAATCAGGTGTGAAACCTTTTAAGATTAATGCTATTGATAGGTTCTTGCAATTCATCACCATCACAATCAGCCAATTTGTAGGTCCCCATTCCAAATGAAGAAACAATGACAAAAGGACCAAGCCAATTTGCTTCCCACTTTCCTTTCTTTTCTCTATCAGCCTGATTTTTTGGATTTTCTCTCAATACTAGATCTCCTACTTGAAAGGTTCTTGGTTTAATATGCTTGTTATAGTTTCTTGAAGTTTGATTCTAATACACTTTCAAATGATCATAGGCTTGAGTTTTATGTTCCTCCAACATCTCCAATTGTTGAAGGCGGGCAACTCTATAATCCTCATCCATGATTAATCCATGTAATGACACTCTTAGGGATGGTATTTCAACTTCTAAAGGTAGAACAACTTCGGCCCCATAAACCAATGAAAAAGGTGTAGCTCCTGTTGGGGTGCGAATACTAGTCCTATAGGCCCATAATGCTGGATTGATTTGAAGATGCCAATATTTTCCTAACTTGCCAACGGATCTCTTAAGGATTTTAAGGATGTTCTTGTTGGCAGCTTCTACTTGTCCATTACCTTGGGGATAGTAAATGGATGAAGAGTGATGTGTAATATGGAATGTGTCACAAAGTTCATCAACATCTTTGTTCTTAAACTATTTTCCATTATCCGTGACGATGGCGTGAGGAATGCCATATCTGCAAATGATATGATTTAGGATAAACATGGAAATTTGCTTCCCTGTTGCAGTTGTTAAAGGGACAGCCTCAACCCATTTAGTGAAGTACTCTGTTGCCGTGATTATATACTTGTGTCCATTCGAAGAAGGTGGATAAATCATGCCAATCAAGTCAAAGCCCCATTGATAGAATGGCCATGGTGTGACAAATGGGTGTAACTCTTGTGCCGGTGCATGGATCATGTCTCCATGGTATTGACATTTTGCACAAACTTTGACAAACTGACAAGCATCTCTTT
>MU224742.1:2000972-2028698 GCA_018584345.1 Thuja plicata
GAACGCTGCTTAATAATCTCCCCGACTCTCCTAATGCGGACCCCACACGCAGCTCACTGGTCGTCTTTTCTTTTGCAGATGTCCCTTCCATTATTTTCTTATCCAACCGCCTTCTGCAAGTGCTATCAACTGTTTTTTTTTAAAACGTTGTCTAGACACCTGTGCAAGCCCGTTTATATTCTGCATCGAGTAGGAGTTGTTTTCTTTCAAAAAATAGCACACCTGTTGTAACCACTTCTACAGTTACATAACAGACTGCTCGCATATGATAGATTTAGGCGGTGAAGAGAGACCCAGTCGACACGTTGAGGAAGACAACGACTTGCAGTGACAGGCTGCCACCGATAAAAAGAAATGGCACTGTCGTGTGTTTGCAACTGCCCCGATATCTATAGTAAACGACAGTGAGTCCCAAATGTAACCGGCCCTGTCATATATGTGAGTACGTTTTTGTTCCAGGTCAAAGCTCCAGCCAAAACCGATAACCAGCTCCACATGGCACACAAGTCCAAATCCACATGGCACGCAAGTCCAAATCCACATGGCACGCAAGAGACAAGTTCGAAAAAGGAATGACATCAATGACAGAAATTTAACAGTATTGACTTCTTTCGAGAAACCACACTAAAAACCACCTATGGAAAACCAAAAGTCACAAGTTGGATATTTTGAAACCACCTCTGCAATAGAAGCGAACTATGGGAGACCAAGAGTCACAACTTAGAACTCCATATAAGATGTGCCCTTGAGATTTGATTTGGGCTCCATGTTGTCAATGTGATTGCAATGAGTCTAAAGGGAATAATGTTTTTGGAAGCAATCAAATGCAAGGCTAATGAAAAAAGCACTCAATTCATTGTTGGTATCCTAATTGAAGCAATTGAGTCCGTGGGGCTAGAAAATGTTGTTCATATGATTACAAATAATGCAAAGGTACGTAAAACAACAAGGTTGGTTGTGAAGGCAAGATTTCCAAACATTTGGTGGTCTCTTTGTGTAGTTCATTATTTATAGTCAATGTTGAAAAAAATTGGAAAAATTCACCGAACACAATATTTTATGAATGAGTTAAAAAATTCAAATGCCATGTCACATACCATTTATAGACAAATTTTTAAGTTGGAGAACTGTTGAATGTAAGGTTTTGAATTCTAAACTACATTTTGTATTAGAAATATAACATTCTCATGAAATATCAAAAGTTTTTTTCAGTTATATTTAATGTCTATTTATATTTTTAAAAATTATAATTTTTCAATTGAAAGTGGTTGAGGCTCACCTCGCCGTGCACTACATTGTTTTTAAAAGGTTTATGGATAGGAAAAGAGTCATAAAAAACACAGTGATTAGTGATATATGGATGATTTGAAGGCAATCTCAAGCATATTGAGTAAATAATATAGGACACTCATTGTTAATGTGAATTGGTAAACACTCCCATTTGTCATTGTGACATAGATAAACCAACATTGGGTGAAATTAATGTTTGCATAGATATAATTGTGGAGTAGGTTAGAGACATAATCACAAAAAAAGAGTTAAACCCTTCTAAAAATTTATATGTAATATATGAGGTAATCAAGAAGAGGTGAGATAAGCGACAATTCCTTTGCAACTTTTAGTACATGCTTTGAACCCCAAGTACTACCATGTTAACGTGTTGACAACACCAAATAGAATAGCACCAAATATGGATGTCGAAGAAGTTGATGAATATGTTAAAATTTCATAAAGATAGTTATATAACGTAGAGTTGCAACATAAATCTCAGATGAGTCTTAAAATTTTAATCCTTAAATAGAACTTAAGCAGATTTTAATGCCATGACAAATAAAAAAGAAAATAGTCCCTACGAAGTGGTGGAACTTCCATGGTGTCACAATTAAACATTTACAAAAAAAACTATCAAACTTATATAATTGGTTTGACAACATATGAATTATTTTTCGATTTAAATTATTTTTTATTTGATTGTTTGTCTTTGTAATTTTAATACCCAATTATTTTTGTAGGTTTTGAGTTTCTTTTGCATTTGAGAGGAATTGAAGCAACTATGGCTTTATCCATTCTATAAAATGAAATAAGTTGGTAGTTAGTAAAATAAAGGACCTTGCATTTATTCATTTGATCTTTCTCTCTTAACGTATTCTTCCACAAATATATGAAGAGACCTAGTAGCCTTTGATGTGTGGCTTGAGATGAATGACATAGATGCATCCATAAATGCATTGACACATATTAATCCCATTGTATAGAATTGTAACATAGTAGGAGGATCCCTTACTTCTTATTCATTCGGTTTTGAGAGTTTAGTTGGTGGTTGTACTCAATCCAATTATCCTAGCTCTTAATTTTTTTTTTGATGGTATAGAGCTCTAATTTAAGGAGAATAACGATGATATTTTTGATAGTGTAATTCTATCAGTAAAGTTGAAATTTTCATTAATGGTAAAACTATATCTAAATATAAACATTTTTTAGTATGGAGTAATTACGTGTCTATTGTTTTCCAAGTAATGAAAATATCATCTAATAAATATTAAAATTGTGTTATAAATGTGCATGTGATTTTTATGAAAGTCATATTCAGCTGCTTGTATCCATATCCAATAGCTTATTTGTGTCCATTCAACTTTGCCCACAAACTTATTATTTACATCTCAAGATTAATTCTTGAAATTCCATCATAAGTAAATAATAACTCCCTACCTTGACACTTTATTGCCCCATATGAGTGGGCAATGAGCTCCCAACTTGGCACTTTATGTTAAATTTAGTTCTAGAATTGAATTGTAACAAAGAACAAATAAATAAAAACATAGAACACTAGAGATACCCTAGGGAAACCCTCCGACTCGAGGGAAAAACCGAGCCACACCAAAAAGTACTCCTTTATTGAATAATAATCAGTCTCAGAACACAACTTACTAGTTCTTGAGCTTTTACACAAAATAATGAATCAACATAACTCCCTTTACAAAACAGTGGATTTGCAACTACTCATCGAAACATACAAAGATAATAATAATAAAACAACCTTCACACTGTCTCTTGCAAATACATGCTAAAATTCAATACACTCCTACATGCATGATTTAGCAAGACAATAGTCTCTAGAACAATGCTACAGAAGCCTTAATGATACTGATTCTGCGAACAATAATCATTGATCTCCAATGAAAGACAGCTCTATATTCCTCATGAAAAAACGTAACACACGACTCACCGCCAATCACAAAAACAAAGGAACAAGAATAATCAACGTTGTGATCACTAACTCTCAAGAGCAAGAAAAATGATGGCAAATGTCTCTAAGAGTCGTTTCATATTCTCAAGTCTTTAATCACCGACACCAATGATAGGACACTCCACCTAGATTAACAGTTCCTTATTAAAACCGCAATAGCCACGTCTGACAAGATACAATAAGGGAGATGATATGAAGGAAGGTAGATGTATGAAAGAAGTCTGCCGAAAAAGCATGAACCAACAACAGTAATGAAATGATCCGTTCCATCTTCTCATTCCCGTGGCACAAAAATGGCTTGCGGTTACCATACAAGAGCCGTTTCATAAATTGAGATTGAATACATCTCATTGCCATAACCAAATGACACCAAGGAATGAGATACAACAATATGGAAGAACCGATAATAATAACAGAGATGCTACATGAGATGTAGTTCTTCAATAACAAACAACATCATATACGCACAACTTGTACGTGAAGATTCATATCAGGTATGCCGATATCTCCTATAGCTACAAACTTCAACACTCCCTCTTAGCAAAGGAGATCATTTCCAGATTATCATGTCATGGAGTCTCTCAACATGACAATCACAATGGCTACACCCATTGTGAAGGAACCAAAACTTTATCACAAAATCTCTCAATGTGATAGCATCATGGAGTCACTCAACATGATATTCACCATGGCTACTCCCATGTGTGAAATAAACACAAGCTCACATCACGGAGTCAGTCAATGTGATGTTGTCATGGAGTCTCTCAACATGACATCCACTATGGCTACTCCCATGAGTGGAAAGAGAAATGCCTCCGTCTCAAAGACAAACAAGGGCTTTCACCTCAAATTTCTCCATCTCAGAGAAAAATGCATTACAAGGGCTTTCACCTCAAATTTCTCCGTCTCAGAGAAAAAATGCATTACAAGGGCTTTCACCTCAAATTTCTCCGTCTAAGAGAAAAATGCATTATAGCACAAAATAATAGTAACTAAATAATAGTAACTGATGCTGAGACTCCCTCTCAGAAAGGGAAGCATTCTCATAGCTTTGATTATCACAATAAATTACAATTGGCTCCAATGTTTGACCAAACAATAAGCTTTTGAAGCCACATTGCTTCTCGAGCTTGCTGATCCTTTGCAAAGGACAGGACACTCTCCATCTTCCACTCAAGCTCCCTCTGTATCTTCAAGCACTTGCATCAACCTCCTGATCTCCTCTTTCAAGATTGCCTGCAATGCTTGCCTTAGAGGAATGGTTTTCAATATACACCTCTGAAACTTCTGCCATGCTAGAGTCTAGGACTATCCTCCTCGACCTTATCCCAGATCACCCTATTTTGAATAAGTTTGCAGAGCTACCAATGTCAAATACAAATTGATTGTGCAATTCTGTACTCTATAGCTGAAGAGTTTTACCAAGGACTTTAGCACCTAGCCTTGCAACACTGCAATCCACTTAGCTGACATTTTCACTTCTTCACATAACTCCCTCTTGATCCCTGCCTTGGAGATTGCAAAGAAATTCTCTGGAAGTGAACTCTCCTCTGAATGTCATTTTCTCCTTTTAGAAGAAACCGATCACAAGACAATCTGAATAGATTTTTCTTCTCCGAGAGATGTCTCCTGTTATGTTTACCCATGCAATAGACTCCTACAGCTGGGTTCTCAACATTGAATTTGATAGGCTCTACAGATGCAACACAATACTCTTTATTTTCTTAAGTCAATCTGTAGTACTTCCCAGAATACTCAGATCCCTCATCAAAGATATGATTTAGCCATTGAAGCTTGATTGCCACAAAGTGCTATCGTATTATCCTTTGTGCTACCACTGTAGTGTCTCTTGAAAACCAACATACTTCTGCTGTGATCGTCTGAAACAACATACAACAACACTCATCAATCATGATAATCTGGTACCGGTATTGTAGCTATTCACAGCAAGTCCCGCTCAAGAAAATAGGGCATAAGATTTGCACTTTATGTTCTCTACAGCAACCAGCAAGTCTGTTCAATGGTCTGAAACACCAGAGCTTGCATTCTATATCCTATGCTCCAATCTGAGAATATTAAGACAACTTGCCCTCATGGACAGCAGCACTAAGTAGTCACATTAAATTCTCAATTACAGAAGATCTCACTCTTATGTCCAACCATTTGAGAGCCAAAAAACGAACAATGTACTTCTTCCACTTGATCGAAGTCCATACACAGATGCAATCCAATAATCACTTCTAGCAACAAAGACTTGAATTGGAGATTTGAACTGATGGTAATGTTTAGTTGTGCCGTTATGACCAAAGACCACTCTGATCAGTGTATTCCTGCTGTTACAAATATCCGTTACAAATATGCATTAACAACCTGATAGTGGATGAAGAATGCTTCCAACAAAAGCAATGCAGAAAGCAATGTATCTCACACAAGAGATATGGCCTGATAAATAAGAAAAGAAGTTGTTCCAACTTATGATTTTCCTGTCTCAGATTTCGGTTTGCAACTACATTTTCGCAGCAATACAAAGTTCAAACTACATGAAACGATGATCATAGGAGACTTCAGCCAGCCTGACCTGGAAATCATTCAATTATCATATACGATAAAACAAAAAATACCAATTTCATTTATGATATTAACAAAATAATATAAAATACAACTACTCTAATGTCTGTAACAAAATCATAGAAGAAAGACTACATTAAACATTCATATAATACTGAATATATCATAAACTAGAAGAACAATGCTACTCTTTAACTCTTCAACAATAAAGAGTAAATCTTTTAATATGCAATAACTTGAATATCATGCTAATAAAATACTTATCTCAATGATTGTTTAATCTTCCTTACAATCCACCAATTGTTCTTTCTTGAACTTTGCACCTAAAATAAAAATCCCTCTGAATTGTCACAAGATTCTTTAAGAGGTGAAGCACTATCAACATTTGCAGCAGCAGCTTGATGTTTTGGTCTTGTTAAACAATCTCTGGCAAAGTGACCATACTTGTCACATCTGAAACATTGAATTCTAGAGAGATCCTTCTTCTTCAGGTCAGGAGTTGAATCTGAATTCCTATCTCTACTCTTAAAATTTTCTTTTCTCTCTTCTCTTCCTTTCCATTTAGATGTAAGAGCAGCAAGAACATTATCTTCATGATGAAATTTCCATCCATTTCCTCTTGCTTCTAATCTGAATTCCTCTTGAATACAATCAGCTCTCAGACAATCAAACTTGGGTAATTCATTTCTTCCACTAATGCCTTGAACAAAAGACTCCCAAGAATGAGGGAGACTATTCATGGGCAACATAACCAGGTCTTTATCTTCAATTGAGTCTCTAATGGCATTAAGCCGATCTTTCAATTCTGTAATCTTGATGAAGAAGGAGATAACTGATTCTCTTCTATCCATTTTTATATGAAGGAGCTAACGTCTCAAGGCCAGAGCTCTGCTCATATTGTTGAATTCATACAAGCTTTGAAGACTCTCAAACATTTCTTTAGCTGAATTCAACTTATGGATATAATAGGCACAAGATGATCCTTTACAGAATCAATCAATATCTTCCTTGCCATAATATTATTCTTCTTCCATTGGTCTTTCTCAGTATCATCAATTGGCTCAGCCACATCAAACTTCATGTAGTTCAGAAGATCATTTTCTTCTAGAGCAACGAGGACTATGAATTTCCATGATTTGAAATTGGATGTCCCATCCAACCTATCTTCAACGAGTCCATTCACTATTGTGGAAACTTGAAAGAATCAATCTAGAAGAGAAGAAAATAATACTTCTATACTAGGATAATTCTGGTATAGGATCTTTACTTAGACCCGCTCTGATACCATGTTAAATTTAGTACCAGAATTGAATTGAAACAAAGAACAGATAAATCAAAACACAGAACACCAGAGATACCTTGGGAAAACCCTCCTACTCGAGGGAAAAACCCAGCCACTCCAAAAAGTACTCCTTTATTGAATAATAATCAGTCTCAGAACACAACTCATTAGTTCTTGAGCTTTTACACAAAATAATGAATCAACAAAACTCCCCTTACAAAACAGTGGATTTGCAACTACTCATCGAAATGCTGCATACAGAGATAATAATAATAAAACAACCTTCACACTGTCTCCTCCAAATACATGCTAAAAATTCAATACACTCCTACAGGCATGATTTATCAAGACAATAGTCTCCAGAACAATGCTACAACAGCCTCAATGATATTGATTCTGCGAACAATAATCATTGATCTCCAATGAAAGACAACTCTATATTCCTCATGCAAAAACGTAACACATGAATCACCGCCAATCACAAAAACAAAGGAACAAGAATAATCAATGTTGTGATCACTAACTCTCAAGAGCGAGAAAAATGACGACAAATGTTTCTAAGAGTCATTTCATATTCTCAAGTCTTTAATCACCGACACCAATGACAGGACCCTCCACATAGATTAACGGTTCCTTATTAAAATTGCAACAACCACGTCCGACAAGATACAATAAGGGAGACAATATGAAGGTAGACGTATGAAAGAAGTCTGCCGAAAAGGCATGAACCGACAATAGTAATGAAACGAGCCGTTCCATCTTCTCATTCACGTGGCACAAAAATGACCTACTGTTACCATACAAGATCCGTTTCATAAACTGAGATTGAATACATCTCATTGCCATAACTAAATGACACCAAGGAATGAGATACGACAATATGGAAGAACCGTTAATAATAATAGAGATGCTACATGATATGTAGTTCTTCAATAACAAACAACATCATATACGCTCAACTTGTACGTGAAGATTCATATCAGGTATGCTGATATCTCCTGTAGCTACAAACTTCAACACTTTAACATCCAAGTTGAGTATGCAGTAACATCTCACCTTGGAATTGCAACACCTAAGATGAATAAATAAGATTATCCCACTTTGGCATTTCGACATCAAAGATGAGCAAATAAGAACATACCACCTTGGCACTGTAATATCCAAGATGAGTAAATAAGAACTTTCCACCTTAGAATTGGAATATCAAACAGTAATTAATAGAAACTTGCCGATGACCTTACTGTTGTTTTTGTGATCAGATTATTGACAAGTCAGATATGAGACAATTCACACAAATTAACACAACATATACCTTGGGAAAACCTTCCAACTTGAAGGTGAAAAACCCAGCAACAAATCTCTGATTATATTTATCAAATGATAGAGGTCTGATTACAAATTTGCCAATCACAAGGCTGGTGAATGAATGCCAATTAATGAATATCAATCTGTATGTATCCGTCTATACAATATGTCTGTATATGAATATCGATTTGCAATATGCAATATCGATTTGCAATATACAATATCGATCTGTTGAAGGAATCCGATCTGGTAAGGAATCTGATCTTGCTAAGGGAGAAGTGCGATCTGTTGTTGTGTATTATTGTATTGAATTGATCTGCAATATATTCAATCTGCCTGTATTGTGTGTTCGGTGGTATTGGTGGTATTGCTCATGTGTTTGGTTCCTTCATATACCTTGCAAGTGGGTGGGATGTCTCCAAGAGACATGTCCGATGTCTCTTATTAGGCATCGGTTTGATATCTTATTAATATTAGTTACGTTAAGTCATTGATCACCAAACTCATACCTCTTCAGGAAGATATCGATTAGTGTGTTAGTGATATTGTAATAGATACCATTAGGTCGCTATTATTCTTACCGATGACTATTGCTTGTGTTCTCCTTAGATCGATTAGCAATAATAATTGTCATTGCCTAATAGTCTTTGATCATCTTGAGTTATATTGGTTTTCATATTGATATTCATGATCACCAATTTCTTATTGGCTTTCAATCTTGAACTCCCGACGCTAACATCAACACTCCCTCTTAGCTAGGGAGGTATCTTCTTAGATATCTAAGTTATGTAGTGGCAATCACCATGGCTACTCCCAGAGGGTAGGTCCATCATGACTACTCCCATGAATGGAAATGCAAATGAACACAAGTGCTCATCACTGAATCACTCAATGTGATGTTGTCATCTCATCATGACATTCACCATGGCTACTCCCAGAGGGTGGAACAAGGGCTTTCACGTCAAACTTCTCTCTCATAGAGAAGAATGCATTAACAAGGGCTTGCATCTCAAACTTCTCTCTCACAGAGAAGAATGCATTAACAAGGGCTTGCACCTCAAACTTCTCCCTCACAAAGAAGAATGCATTAACAAGGGCTTACACCTCAAATTTTTCTTGCAGAGAAAGATGCATTAACAAGGGCTTACACCTCAAATTTCACTCGCAGAGAAAGATGCATTAACAAGGGCTTTCACCTCATATTTCTCCGTCTCAGAGAAATATACGCTACAAGGGATCTTCATGATGATGTGACTCCCTCTGAAGCTCCAAGTACTAACATCAATCTCCTGACCTCTCATCCAAGGTTGCCTCTGTAGGTTTGTCAGACTCCCTCTGAATGTTGATTCCTCCTCTTCGAAGAGCCAGATTGACTTTAGAGTAAGAACCCTTTTGAATCAATTTAGAGCTTGGACCCTTCTGAGATGCCCCCATGGCAAGTTGCGTAGTAGTAACAAGTTGTGTAGCTCTGAATTTGCACTCTCGAGCAAAGTGACCATACTTGTCACACCTGAAACACTGAATGTGAGAGAGATCCTTCTTCTTCGGTTCAAGGGCAGAATCTGATTCTCTGTTTCTATTCCTCTTCCATTTGCCTCTTTCTCTAAAAGTATATGTAGCAAGAACTTGATTTTCTACATCCTGATTGTTTTGCCCAATTCCTATTGCTGTCAACCTAGACTCTTTTTGAATACAATCAGCTCAAAGACGATCAAACTTGGGCAACTTAGATCTCCCACTGATGCCTTGAATAAAGGGCTCCCAAGATAGGGGAAGACCATTTAGTGCCAACATAACAAGATCTCTGTTTGCAATTATGTCCCCAATAGTGCTCAGCTGATCTCTCAAATCAGCAATCTTCATAAAGAAAGAGATGACAAAATCTTCTTTATCCATCTTTACATGGTGAAGTTGTTGTCTCAGGGAAAGGGCTCTGCTGGTATTGTTGATCTCATACAATCCTTTTACAGTATCAAACATTTCTTTAGCCGACTTCAACTTGGAGATGATCGGTACTAGGTGATTCACTACAGAGTCTATCAAGATCTTCCTAGCCTTAATATCATTCTTCTTCCACTGGATTTTCTCAGTATCATCTGAAGGCTCGGCCATATTACTTTCCACGAAATCAAGAAGATCATTCTCCTCTAATGCAATGAGTACCTTGGGTTTCCAAGAGTTAAAGTTTGAGGCTCCATCAAGCCTATCTTCTACTTTGACACCGTTCACCATCTTCTTTTTCGCACGAATTCTCCTTCAAGGATCTGCCCTAGATGAAGATTTGATTGTTTAAACAAATCTGATTAAATCTTTTCTTAGACCCACTCTGATACCATGCTGTTTTTATGATCAGATTAATGACACGTCAGATATGAGACAATTCACACAAATTAACACAGCTTATACCCTGGGAAAACCTTCCAACTTGAAGGTGAAAAACCCAGCAACAAAATCTCTGATTATATTTATCAAATGACAGAGGTCTGATTACAAATTTGCCAATCACGAGGCTGATGAATGGATGCCAATTAATGAATATCAATCTGTATGTATCCGTCTGTACAATCTGTCTGTATATGAATATCGATCTGCTGAAGGAATATGATCTGCTAAGGAATCCGATCTTGCTAAGGGAGAAGTGCGATCTGCTGTTGTGTATTACTATTATTGTATTGAATTGACCTGCAATATATGCCTGTATTGTGTGTGTTCGGTGGTATTGCTCATGTGTTTAGTTCCTTCATATACCTTGCAAGTGGGTGGGATGTCTCCAAGAGACATGTCTGATGTCTCTTATTAGACACCGGTTTGATATCTTATTAATATTAGTTACATTAAGTCATTGATCACCAAACTCGTACCTCTTCAGGAAGATATCGATTAGTGTGTTAGTGATATTGTAATAGATACCATTAGGTCGGTATTATTCTTACCGATGACTATTGCTTGTGTTCTCCTTAGATCGATTAACAATAATAGTTGTCGTTGCCTAATAGTCTTTGATCTTCTTGAGGTATATTGGTTTTCATATTGATATTCATGATCACCAATTTCTTATTGCCTTTTGATCTTAACCTCCTGATGCTAACATCAACACTTATTATCACCAAGAACTATGCTAAATTAAAAGTAACACCATCAATCATAGCAACCCTAAATAGGCTAGCACTATAAACCAGCATGGTGGTTTCATCATTGAAGGGAAGGTAGGTGGTACACTTTTAGAGGAAGGTATGATTGCCAAGGGTTCACTTGCCTAAAACAGCATAAACCATTAACTCCCTACATTTTTCGCAACCCCACAACTAGGTAATTAAACAAGCAAACACACAAGTATGAATACTACATACTTGCAATCATGCACCCGACCCGAGGTTGGATAATTGATACCCAAAATGCACAGATACACAAAAGAATTCAGATGATGCTCTTACATTGCATAAAACAATCATTCCTTCCGTTATACTACACAATGGTGAAAGATAACTTTCTCATGCATCATCACAAAACTCAAATGCCATAAAGTGATCTAGGAAGTCTAATGTCCTCCTACAAGACTTAATCTCCTCTACACATGAGTAGATTCAGTTCTTGTTCAATAATTAACTGTACCAAAATGCATTTCTCAAGCACTAAACACACATGCAATACTAGAAAACTATTCCAAGGTTACTAGGTGCACATACTAATAAATGGGTTACAATCCAACACACAATCCTAAACTCAAATAGGCATCCTTGCAAGAAAAGAGCATGCAAATAGGTTCTTAATTGTATGTTTTACACTTAGATTAAACTAAATCCATCTTGACATGCAAGGATATAGATTATCCTCCAAGACACACCTCATGGTAGGGTATACTCAGTGGTGATCAACACTATAAACACAAGCAATATATACACCAATATTGTCTAGCATCATACTGTTAGTACATCATACCATGATAAAGGTATGCACACAATCCCTAGGTTCATCCAATTAGCAGTATAAGTAAAGAAGTTTATAGTTGGGGACTTAAGTCATTACCCAAACAAGATATTCCTTTAATTTAATGTGTCATTGAACACACTATGCAACATGGTAACACATATCTAAGGACAGAAAAATAGCTATATTAATATAATGAGAACCACACAAATGGTCAGTTATTCTTTTACACAGCCAATATTCTTCTTAAGCACTCAAAGCATCAAGAAGGCTCGTTAACACAAGAGACAAAACCTAGAAAAATAAGGCCCCACCTAGTCCCACAAACTATATATTCCCTAGATTAATTAACTAGAGTGAAGAGTGTAGTTATATTCATTAAAAATGAAGGGACAATCCATTTCCATTCTAGCACATTCATAAGAACCCATAGAACACCCGTTTCTTCATTAGATTCAATTGCTAAATTCAAATACTCATTAAAACTCACAATTGTAAAAAAAGAATAGGCACATTTACCATAAATTCATCTGCATAAGATCTCATTTTTCCCTCCAATAAAACACATAATAGGGAGAGAGGAGAGAAGAATACATTTTTTAACTATGCATAGGAGATTTTATTGTCAACTTAGATGGTTACAACATTCATTGTAGTGCAAACATACACACATTCGTTTCTCAACACAAGGAGGAAGAATGACATCACATTTACAATCTATTAATCTCATAGATTTGTTCAATATCACTAAGATAATTGGAGAGAGATAGAGAGGATACTTTATAACCACATTTTAGTGAAAGATATCTTTTCACATCACCATTCCAACATTGACAAAGGTTTAGAAAACACATAACTCAAACAAAAAGTGTGCACACACTCCAAAGCTTTTGGTTTTGCAACCTAGGGCTTTGATGTAAGTGAAATGCCCCAAACCACACAAGGGAAAAAATGGAAGAAAACATGGCCAACAATTTTTTTGCATTAACAATTGCAACACAATAGTGTGCAATGCATGCTCACACACCCACTTTGTCAGTTGTCGTTACAATCAATACACAAAGTGGAAAATCATAACACCTCAATCAATTTGAAGGTGGCACACATACTAGTGTGCATGCTACAACTTACACAAAGCACTAACAAGATTATTCCTTGCGGGAAAACTCATCATAAGGTTCAAGAAGGAATAGCAACATACATCAAGCTAGACCAACTACATCAATTAAGGGAGATATGGTCTTACCCTATACTAGTGATTAAGTACTTGTACCACCACCTAGTTAAAATTGAGAAACTACTACAAGAAGGAAAGATACGATTCATTCTCCAATTTTTTAGTTCAAACATTATGAGCATACACAAAATGAAATAATAACATCAATTTTTTTCACAATTTAACTAGTCAAACCAAAGAGACACTATGGAACATTTCCAAGCCACCTAGTTCACACAAGAGAATGTTCTTTCATACCAAAGAATGCAAGTGCACTTAAAACATATTGAAAACATTTTGGAATAATTGCATATCCCTAGATGAAGATGAGAGAAATTTAGGTTCAAAGGCTCAATTTTCACCTTACAAACCTTCCTAGAAACTCAAGTTTTCATTGCCTTATCACTATTCATCCCCTTTATCAGTCTTGTTTTCTCCTAATGAAATCCATGTTTTCTCTAGATGAAATGTATTATCAAAACAAGTGAACTCTATTGTTGGAGAACAAGAAGATACCAAAATCACCCATTTTTTTCTCAAATTTCTTCATACAAAAATAAGGAATAACCACTTAACAAGATGCCTATGCCTGGAAATAAATTTCACTAGGTTCTAAGCAAGAAAGTCTTTTCAACTAGGAAAGAGGATTAATTATACAACTTGTCCTATATCCCTTTATAATTTCAATTTGGAATCAAATGCATTATTCCATTCTATTCTAGATATTTCCATCTACATTGTCCCATCCTTGTTTATATGTTCCTAATAGTGTATATTTGAATCGGCCTGGTGACGAGCTATGCAGTGACATTCAAGTTTCAATGCTTTATCTTATCTCCCTTTGACTCACCTTGACTAGTTTGAGAGGTGTGAATGACATTCTAAGCCACATAGACTAGCTCGATAATTGGCTTTTATGAGCTTAAAAAAGACTATGACTAAGATATCTTTAAGGTGGTTGGGATAGGTATGAATACTTTCTCCCCATGATTGACTTTGTCATGCTAGTGCTTCTCTTAGCCAACAAAGGAATGAACAATGATGAGCCCCAAACCAAATAGAGGAAGTAGTGGATGAAACACTAAGGATATCATAGACTCAACTCACTTGGCCAAAGTGAGAAAATTGTAACTAGAGCTTGAGATTCTATACATAACGTTCCTCCCCTACACTCGGAAATTTGTTTCCAACTTGATGGATTAGAGAGGTAGGTTAGCACTTTGCACCTTTGGAAAAGTGGCAAGATTTCTCAATTTACAATTTTGCTCGAACAGACAAAATTAATGGATGACAAAGTAAAAGTTAGCAGATCTACCAAGTTCCAAGTGAGATCTCCATGAATTAGATGAGATTCTTATAGCTCTTTATTTGTATAGTAATGGTAGAAAATTCTAACACTAGACTTTGTGGATCCCAATGGTCCACTCCCACCTTGTTTAGCAAACAAGTAATGTGGATAGCATACACAAACACAACAATCAAGTGGCAATGATCAAATACATAATCGGTAAAAATTTTCTCAACACATGGAATCACATATCATTCCAAGAAGAATGACACTAGTAGTCTAAGGCTTTCATGGAGTGCCCATTTTCCTCGACACATCAATATCACAAGTTGAATCAAGACATAAGTGAAATATTAAGCATAATACTTTGGCACTAGAATATGCAAGATGAATAGAAAAAGAGCACTCCACCTTGGCACTATAACTTCCAAAATGAGCAAGTAGCAACACTCCACTTGACATTTTTCTTCCCAAGACTAGCGAGTAGTAAACACTCCAAGCCTTCTACCTATTATCCTATCTTACACACTATAGGGAGCCGGATTCTTACATTGGCTCTCAGAAAGGTTTAGATAATACACACAAGCACCTACCATCACCTATTCACAAGTTTTTCTATTCCTAACTATGCACCAACAATTTTTTTCTCTTCTTAAGAATTTCAAATTAAAATATACCATTTTCAATTTTCCATGAAAAAGTTCATAAAACACTATAAGCCTCTATTAAGGGAGTTGCACAAGCTTTTCAACTCAAAGCTTAGAAAACACATAGAAGCTCCCATGTTCAAGGGAAACAATGACATTATACCTTACTAAAGTCATATAAATTGCATTTTTAAACATAAAAAGGAAAAATATCTTCTTTCCAAGTTTGAACCCAATTGCTTAGGAGATCACACAATGCCTTATGCAAGCACCACTCAAAACTTCCAATATTCCAAAACCAAAAGAGTTTACCTTAACATAAAATCTCTTCCCAAGATCAAGAATAATTAAAGGCCTTTAAGAAAGTTTTCTATAAGCTCTCCTAATCCAAAAAAATTACATGATCATAAAATGAATCCTTTTTTCATGCATAACACAAAACCTTTTTTTTTTTAAATCCCTTTTTGCATTTACACTCAAGACGGGTGATAAATCTAATTTTCCATATCTAAATTATCCTGTACTTGCTTTACAAATCACAAGTGACCTTTTTAACAAGTCCAAATCAAATTTAACATATGTAGTTATTACCTTAAGGATATTTTGCCATAATAATACAAAAACAACCTTTCCAACATTTCTACATCTATCTTTTCAATTCCATCCAATCCCCTTTACCTTTCTAGTGGATTTTAGTATTTCCAAAAGAACTTAATTAAACTTCCACACATAAGAAAACCCTTTACACATCCTAAGAAAGAAATCAAAGCATTTAGAGCACACACTTTATTGGTTTCATCATAGAAAGGTCTTTAATTGCACATTATTCAGATAGATTGGGTTCATAGTTATATCACATGTCACCTTTCGTTGTTACTATGATTGTATTCTTGAGCTATCGAATATTACATTGCATAGAGGCTTGCTGAATAAGCCTAAGAAAATGAAGTACTAAAAAATCTTAAAGAACCTCATAACAAATCTCTACATACAACAAGGTCCTAATGATAGCACAAGATTAACCAAACAAAAAATCTATACCTCTACAATACTAACTACATATATTTACTATAAAAAACCTACATTAATCTAATGCCCCCTCCCTCCTTAATGATTAAACTAGACACAATTCCAAGTTTATCTCTAAACTTGAGAGATTTTGCCTTACCAAGTGGTTTAATCATTATGTTTGCAATTCGCTCATTTGTACAACAGTAATAAAGAAAATGTCTTTATCATCAATCAATTGGCAAATGTAATGGTGATGAACTTCAATATGTTTAGTTTTAGCATGGTAGATTGGGTTCTTCACCATCTTGAGAATATTTTGGTTGTTGTAGAAAAGTGAGGTTGGTGCTGTTTGATATAGCCTTTCTAATCCCATCACTCACAAGTTGTATTAACTACTGCCTTATATTCTAATTTATGGAGGATAACCCAATTGTGTTTTATAGCTTCTTTTTCTACTACGAAAGTACTCCTGAACCAGGAGTGAAAATATAACCTATTGTAGTTTTTCCTATATAAGGTGATCCAACCAAATTGGAATCAATCTATTTGGTTTGATGAAGCCGTTAGATTGCTGATATAGAATGTCAAAGTCAAGGGGCCCTTTGAGATAATCAAAGCACTTGTATTACAGCTTGTCATTGTTCCTCTTTAGGCTTAGACATTGATTGAGAAGAACAACTAACTTCTGCATTTATTCTCTGCATTATTTTCCTGATGATGGATCACTGTGTGTGATCCGAAATGTTTATCTTAAAAACATATATTCAGTTTAATCCAAAAACAAGTTGCATTACAATCTATGGACTGTGGAAAGATAATACCATAAAAAACAACTAATTACAAAACATAGATCGGTGATAGTACAATAAATCAAACTACCTACCAATTTTCGTACATTGTTTCATTGATTAGTGATGTAGTGTTAGTTGAGAGATTGATCCCAACATCAATGGGTTTAAGTGTAGGATAACATTCAATAATCCAAAAGTTCTCCAAAGAGATTTCACATACTTCATTTGTGGTACAAAGTTTTTATGATTAGTTTGCCAAAATTCTGTAGCTACACAATATTGAAGGAGACATAACTGTCATTGCAAAAACATAACATATATCATGTTCCATCATTTCAATCAAAATAGAATTGCTCCTAGTGATGGCAAGACCAGCATCATAGAAAATCAGGATCAGTATGTCACCACCACTTTTACATAGAGGGTGAGTTCAATTTTTTTAAAACTAGAATCCATCAGATATTGATAAATTTTAAAATACTAGGTTTGAGGAGTTTCTTAAGTCATTTTACCAACCTGCAAACCAAATGTTATTTTTCTAGAACCTAAATTTCTTGTGCTCGATTCATGTAGATATCTTTCTCCATTCTCCACTCAAGAAGGCATTTTTGACATCCATGTGATATATCTTCCATCCAAATTGAGCAGCAATGGAAATAACCAACCAAAAACCATCTTTATAGTAGGGGCAAATGTTTCTTCATAGTCTATTTCTTCCTCATGTGCTTATCCTTTTGTGATAAGAATCTAAGATGACCTTTGTACATGTCAAAAGAACCACCTAATTTACACTTATAAATCTATTTACAATCAATGGACATTTTTTTCCTAGGCACAATGTTGACAACACCCGATTCTTATGTTTCACCCAGGCACCATACTCCATCTTCATGGCAGCTTTCCATTAGACTTCCCTTCAGCTTTTGCAAATGTACCAGGCTCAAATACCTATGAAATAGCAAAAAACTAGAGCAAAATTTACCTGCTCACCATCTTGCATAAGTTGTTTTCCTGGTTCCTTAGAATGGCCTTCCATTTCCTTTGGCAATTCATCTCTCAAACACCCTTCATGTTGTTATAGTACCACTTTGGTCTCTTTTGTTGGCCCTCTTGATCGTGTTGTGAAGATTGAGCATCACACTCTTATCCACCAGATTTGTGATCTTATTGTGAATACTAAGAGTGCTCACTATTTTCTCCATCTAATCCCCAATCATGAAATGCCTTTTATGACGTTTCTTGTTTGATTTCAGCATTGTGATTTGTTTCAAAATTAGGAGTAGTTACCCATACCCCACTACCTATAGGATTACCCTTAACTGAAAAGAGTGGTATTTTCTTATCTACAATAACATCTCTATTAATGACAATTTTGTTTGTAGAGAGATCACTTACATAAGATTTTCTGTTTGATCATGCTACCTCAAGATTGACATTTAGCTAGAATTTTCAAGGAATTCTATTAAAGTTTAAATTGATGTATCACAACCTTTTCTTAATTCCCAATCATGAATTTGACTCTTGTGATGGCTCATTCGGTTTCAACACTAGAATTTGTTCCAAAATTAGGAGTAGTTACCCATACCCCTCTATCTATAGGATTACCATTAACTGAAAAGAATGATATTTTGTTATCTACAATAACATCTCTATTGATGACAATTATTTTTTGTAGAGAGATCACTTACATAAGATTTTCTGTTTGATCATGCTACCCCATGATTGACATTTAACTAGGATTTTCAAGGAACTCTATTAAGGTTTAGATTAATGTATTCACAGTTTTTGCTGAATACCTATTAGCACATTTCAGTGGTGGACCTTGCACCTCACCACCTCCATAAAAATCCTATTCACCCTTTGCAGAACTCCATCTTGCTGTGGAGTGTATGGAGTAGTATATTGCCAATGTATATCATCCTTCTTGTATAATTCCTTGAACTAGTTGGAGATAAACTCACTGCCATTATATTATCTGAATGTCTTGGCCTATTTCTTGTCTGGTTTTCAAGCAAAGCTTTCCATGCCACAAAGTTAGGATAATATTCTAATTCATTGTTTAGAAAACAAATTCACATTTTTTTCGAAAAGTCATCAAGTAACAATAAATACATCATACTAACATTGCAGGTATCTTCATAGGACCATGCAAATTAACATGTACCCAATCTAAAACCCCTTTTACCTGCTATACCTTATGAGTATCAAATAGATGTTGACTTTGTTTGTGCATATGACACCCTATGCACACATTCTAAATTTTTATAATGGCTGGAAGTCCATCCACTACATTAGTCTTACTAAGCATAGATAAATATTGACAATTCAGGTGGCCATACCTTTCATGAAGTTCATTGGTACTCCCAACCACTACTAGTGCATATGCCTTTGCTTCTTTAGGATCATTAAATTTATGCAATCCTTTTCATCAACTCCAATAGCAATCACTTTGTTATCTTGAAGACTAGTTTCCATACATTTGTTTTCTTGAAACTTTACAGAAAGAGTAGGGTTCTTATTAAATCTCACTTATAGAAAGTAGATTTTATTCACCGACATGCCAAAACATTCTTCAATTTATAGCTTACCTCTTTATTAAATGTGACCCTAAATTCCCACAGCCTCTTACAAAATGAGAGTCCGATTGTCACCCAGAAAAACAAACTCAATACTACTTTTATCCTCAACTAAGTTTATGTATTGGTCTTTCTAGCATGTAAAATGTTGAGATGCACCAAACTCAAGATATCAAGTTGTAAAATCAATAGAATAGTTCTTTGATGCCACAAAATCAAAGTCATCCATTGCTCTCTTTTCATCGTTAGCAACATTTGTATACTATGACTTTTTTTGATTACTTGTAAGATTGCTTTGTGACTTTGGACAATCTTTCTTGAAATATCTTAACTCTTTATAGAAGTAAAACTTCCACTTGGATCTTTGTGTTGAACTACCACCCTTATAAGATACACCAATTGAACTAGTTGCTATTGAAGTTCTTGAGTCTTTGGAAGTAGATGCACAGATCAGTCTATGTTGACAAACTATGCATTACCAAAGCAACCAAATCTTGATAATCTATTAGCTTTTCAACAGCTACCAATTGATCATTGAGATCCTACAAATGCAAAAGATGGCTGAAAATAGATCCTCCTTCCTAAAAATAAGGGGAAAACAAAAGTTTTTTTGAATACAAAGCTCTCCTGGCTTTGGATGCTTGTTGTTTTGTTTTGAGACTTTCCCACAATGTTGAAGCTACAGGGGCATTTCTAATCTGTGGCACTGATCTATCAGCAATAGATAGTTTTACAAGCATGAAAGCATCCTTATGGAATTTTATCCTCTTATAGGCTTATTTAAGGCATATTTTTAATAAATTGTAATGATATTGCTATTAGGATTCAACTGTGTAGTTTTTGAGGAATTTTATCCTCTTATAGGCTTATTTAAGGCATATTTTTAATAAATTGTAATGATATTGCTATTAGGATTCAACTGTGTAGTTTTTGAGTCAAACTCATTGACCCATGTTGCATGAGTAGTGGTTCCATAAATTTTATTGAAAAGATGAAAAAAATAATAAACATAAGTCAGATATTCTTGCCCTAAATATGTATAACATTTGTAGGACTTTATATAATAAAACTTCAAAATCAAATTAAATAAATTGCCTGCACGCCACTACAAAACCATAAAAAAAACCTTCTTTTACTGATTCAATGACCTCATTGTGAGTAGCTAAAGATAGTGTCTCCTCTGGAAGCATGCCTTTTCCCTTTAGCAAAGGGCTTCCTTGTGCTTGTGCAGATACAGATGCTGTAAATCCTGAATTGCTTTGTGTTCCAGATAAATGTTTGCTGTTTTTCTCTTATTGCCAGCATCAAATGCAATTCTTTCATTCAACAACAAACTAAATGCATTCACTAATTTTTTCCTTCTGCAGGTCTGAACCGCAAATTCTCTCCTCTTGGTTTATAAAGCGATCATGGCTCTGATACCATATTTGTTAAATTTTAGGATAGCTGCAAATGTAATAGCACTCTATGTTGTATGTGTTTTCCAAATGCAACAATCTCTCTTTCATTTATATTGGGAATGAGGCTAGGAGAGACATGTCCCTTCATGGGACAAGTCTATTCATTGTTATTTATAAGAAAGGACATGCCTCTTCCCATTAATTATAATTTAATCAATCTTATAATGTTTCATCAATCAATTATTAATTAAGAATAATATAATAATTTAATATTGAATATTAAATTTCATATGATTAATAATAATATAACATATATATTATATTATTATTAATCAACATGTATTATATGTATTCTAATGATCATATGACTGAAGCTACAATCATTAACACTCCCTCTTAGCTAGGGAGGATAAATCAATCCAATGTCAACACTTATATGACACTTGATAACATCAATCATATGATGTAAGCAATAAAAGCATCATCCTCATGATGTAATAAATAGAAACATAGTCTCAAGATGTGGATAACCTCCATCGATGATTATATCCACAAGCTCTTAGGTGGATTGCCTCCATCGACGATTCTATCCACAAGCTCTCAGGTGGATTGCCTCCATCGATGATTCTATCCACAAGCTCTCAAGTGGATTGCCCTCATCGACGATTCTATCCACAAGCTCTCGTGTGGATTGCCTCCATCGACGATTCTATCCACAAACTCATGAGCTTTAGAGTGGATTGCCTCAATCGGCGATTCTATCCACAAGCTCTCGTGTGGATGGCCTCCATCGGCGATTCTATCCATAAACTCACGAGCTTTAGAGTGGATTGCCTCAATCGGCGATTCTATCCACAAGTTCCCGGGTGGATTGCCTCAATCGGCGATTCTATCCTCAAGCTCTCGTGTGGATTGCCTCCATCGGTGATTTTATCCACAAACTCACGAGCTTTAATGTGGATTGCCTCAATCGGCGATTCTATCCACAAGTTCTCAGGTGGATTGCCTCAATCGGGGATTCTATCCACAAGCTCTCGTGTGGATTGCCTCCATCTGCGATTTTATCCACAAACTCACGAGCTTTGATGCGGATTGCCTCAATTGGCGATTCTATCCACAAGTTCCCGGGTGGATTGAAATGACCCTAACCGGCCATTTCCCAATTTTTACCAATAAATCTCATACAGATTTAAATATTTAAATGCATGCAATAAATCATCGATTCGATAACAATAATCCAGCAAATATCCCAATAAAACCTCAGCAAATATTATTGCATAGAACAACAATACAATAATAATGGGATTTCCACAATCGAAAATCTGAACTACAATATTCAGTAGAATGACAATCAATAGAAAAGAACCTGTGAATGCAATGGCGAACTCTGCAGTGAATCCGCACCGGAGACGAACTGGGGCTACGTCCAATCCTCCTCTAAGCCAAAAGGGTTTCCGTCCTGAAGACTGAATTCGAAAGCTCAAGCTTCCTGATATCTCCAAGAGATAAAATATCATATCATAAACTAAGCATCCTTCAAATGAGCCTTCAATCCTTCTTTTAAAGCAATGGCTGTGACTCTTCAGTTTCCCCTCTTTGTCTTTTCATATTCTCTCTTAAAGTCACTTTTTAAATAAATATAACCATTGGTTATAAAGTGGCATAATAAAATAAAGTGAGGAATCTTCTGGCATTAAAACGGAGGACCAAACGAACTCGGATGGAGACGTGTGATAGCTTGTCGGAAAGCTCTCGGCAAGACGCTCCGAGTCCACTACTGAAATGCTAGGGACACTGGGTTCTTCCTAATTACTATAAATAGTAAGCACCTTGGAAACCCTGTTGAAATTGATCCGATTGGCCTGAAACTGAAAACACCTAGGCCAAATACCCCTCTGATCCTCTGCCAAACCTCGGTTAGCCCACCAAACCATGATGAAAAGGCTAACTATAAGGCACGATATAATGTGCCCAAAAGGGGACATTACAAATCATCCCTCCTCGGAGATTGCTTGCCCTCAAGCAATCAGTATTTGCATGCTGCGATCATAATACCTGGATCCCAAACCAACCTCAGGGAAACTGCTCCACCGACCTGTTGTGTGAAACTGAAACCGATATTATGCCCTGACCTGTGAAGCCAATCACACAGCAACAAAATGACAACCAGTCTAATGTCAGGATCCCAAATCACTGCAAGATCAGTCATAACAAACTGCCTTGTGTCGCCATCATCTATGAGAAAGTCCTCAACCCAACTGAGAACCTCACTCCAACTGAGATCACTGGCACTGCTACGGTCAGATGCAGGGAGAAACCAAACCTCACACCAATCGACTCCCTGAATAAAAAACCAACTGCAAGTACGCTCCTACTGGATCCCAAAAGCAAAAGGGCCACCCATCTCCCCAGCTGGCTGAAATATCCTGATGCCCGATGTCCCTACTGAGTGAATCCCCAGAAATGTCCAACTGTCATAACACTGCCCCTCTGATCTGTCGCCCGAACTGGAAACTGTACTGAAGAGGCGAGATACGCAGACTGTCGGACAAGGCTTCCATCTGCAAGCGAGGAAGCATACCAAACCAATCACTCACCCCACACCTCTGCAATAAGCGGGAAAGAAAGTTTCCCGTAGGTGGGCAAAATGAAAAACCCAATGCATCCCATATAATATGGCCAACATGCGATGCACTAACCAACTCTGCTGGAAATCCTGAATCAACATAAGGATTCCATAAGTGTCTCTCAATACCCGGAGTCATATAGTGTACACCTTGGTGTGAAAAATTCACCCCAACAAGCATAATCATCATACTAAGCTCAATAACCCCGTACTGAATAAGCTCTACCCGAAAATCATCATCCTGCCTAAAATATGTGGTGATAGAATTACCATAAGCACTGGATGAATCAGTATGATCATGTAGAGAGGACACGGCTGTGTGGAAAGAGGAATGATCCAAGGGATGCTCGCCAAGATGAGACATCTCACCATCAACAAGAGGTAGTGTACGGAAAGGCACATCACCCATCATGCCACAAGACATAATTGCCCATCCTATGCTGCTGGAGTAAAAACCACCTTGCACAGCAACTGAGCTCATCCCGCTACTCCAACCGGGTGACCAAGATTCACCTCTAACAGCTGACCCTGGGTCCCAAATTCTGTAATCGACCTCATCCTCGTCATGGGGATAGGAAGTACCTTCCTCATCTAGCTCGAAGAAGGGATTATCAAATATCAAATCAGCATCCATCTCAAACAAGAAATTGTCGATCGCCTGAAAGTTATCCAACTCATTAAGAAACTCTGGATGGTCCAAAGATCTTTTGGGACAGCTATCCAAGTCATAGGTTTGATGTATGCTATCGAGTTCCTGAATCACCGCCTGAAAGAATTCGGACCTCTCCCTATCGTCCTGTTGCCTGTACTGACTAGTGGCAACAATCTGATTTCTTGCTTCCTAAAGAGCAAGATGTGTGTGTTCCAGTGTTTCCTGAGCAATATTAAGCTCTTTGTTGAGCTTATTAACCTCGTCACCTTTTTCCCTCAACTGCTCAGCATAATTTTTAGCAACCTGTAACAAGTAGTCACGATCTGAAAGTAAACATAGATATTTTGATTTTGAAACCTCAAATGCTGATTTGACCTCCTGTAACTCTGCAACATAGGATCCAATCCTTATATCACCTTGTCCTGTCTCTTTCTAAGCTTTCCTGTAAAGCTCCTCAACGATCTGATGAGTACTATCATTGTGAATAAGAGCTGCAGTAATAGCATCGTTATTGACTTTCAACTGGCCCTTCAAGGCATGCTTCTCCTCATTGTCATTTTGGGATGCATTATCTAATGGGTCATCCAAATCAGCATTATGCATACACAATGCGCTGTTATAGAAATCACATGATTCTTCATATTCTGTAACCTGTATATTTGCTACCTCTTCTTCAACCTCTCTTTCATGCATGGGTTCAATATTTGTTTTGCAATCTCCTGCTTCAAGGTCAACCTCATAAGGCTTTTCTTCAATAACTGACTTAGTTTTTTGTTCACTTATAGGTTGAGTAATGATAGTTGGAAACTCTTCACAAAAATTTCTGCACCTGTCTTGTGCAAGTAGATCTCGAGCCAAATCCTGACACTGCTTCATTTCCATTAAAGTTTTGCGTTGAAACTTTGGATGAAAGTCCAAGAAGTTAGAGAAGGTTAAATCTCTCTGAACTTGTGGAGGGAGTGTGTTGTACTCATCATATATGCTGAGAATTTCAGTCCTTTTATCCGGTTGTGAAAATTGGGCTAACTGTTGCTGCACTTTAGCAAGATCCTTCCAAACTTGTGTGCTGCTACACAATCTCTCCATCGAGACCTATCCTGCTATTCAAACTGAGGACCAATTCCAATTGTGACAACCTTGGCCAAATCTGTTTATGCTGCCCTCACCAATCTGGAAAGTACAACAATATAAGGACACCTTCAAGGTCTGCCCAAAACCTGGTGGAATCGTTATGTCCTTCTGTCAACCAATTGGCAGGGAGAGTATTGGAATTCTGATTTTCCCAAGTTTCAGTTCTCTGTAATAATCCCTGCTGTCTGGATCCGGTTAGTCTCATATGCTAATCATAACAGTTGTTGCTATTGGACTGTAATCATATGTTGTAGGTGTCGGGTTTACACCAGCACTAAACTCACAAGGAAATTTATTGAATGCCTTAGTCTCAAGGCTTGCCTCTATTTTCTTCTCGGAAATGTTTGTCAGGAGTGGAGTCTCGGTTTACCAAACAGAACAATACCAGCATATATTCCAATCATATCAAGAGTAAAGGGAAGCAGAATGCACATTAAAATTTATTACTCACTAGCAATCTGTATGAGTTGTTTTCCAGCATATATACTGTAATGATACTGACCCAGCTTGTGCAAGAAAATAAGACTGCAAAGTTCTGACTTTTAGTGGTCAATACTGTAACTATCTTGCGGATAAGTTTCCTTGACGAAAATCTTATTTGTAAGGTAAGAAGTTCACCAGCATTATATAACCAATTAATAATAACCGAACCCTATTCTGAAACTTACTTATATGCTGTTCTTTTAGCAATGAAATTTCTGATTATCACAAGAGTTCAAGGTCTTCCTATTTTCGTAGTTTTGATAAATGGAAAGATACATAACGCAAGTAGTTGCTACTCTATTCATGAACTAGTTTCACCATACCATTACAAATCGGACTCCAATATATATATATTAATCAGTAAGTCCCAAGCCACAGTCGAGACTACCTGGACAACGTCCTTGCTGGCCCGCTGAAGTAATGGATGTGTATGTAGCTGGCGCAATGACACTCGCTGTCACTGACTACCCATAGTGATGCTGAACTCTAGCACAACCCGATATCTTCCTAGCATGTCCCGCGGTGGTCTTCCAATGACTGCCGTAGCGGTTAAGATCCCATTCTTGACTGCAAACCACGGAATATCGCTCCCTTCTTACGCAGATGCCTGGCAACCGTTAGTGGTCTGGTCACACGGCTGGGAGGAGTAGTATTGCCTGCCACCTTTAACCTGCACCTACGGCCCTCTACTGCTGACGTAGAATCTCTGAAAACTGACCCACTAGGATGGCAAGATCAAAGCTCTGATACCACTGAAATGACCCTAACCAGCCATTTTCCCAATTTTTACCAATAAATCTCATACAGATTTAAGCATTTAAATACATGCAATAAATCATCGATTCGATAACAGTAATCTAGCAAATATCCCAATAAAACCTCAGCAAATATTATTGCGTAAAACAACAACAATACAATAATAAAGGGATTTCCACAATCCAAAATCTGAACTACAATATTCAGCAGAATGACAATCAACAAAAAAGAACCTGTTAATGCAATGGCGAACTCTGCAGTGAATCTGCACCGGAGACGAACTGGGGCTACGTCCAATCCTCCTCTGAGCCAAAAGGGTTTCCGTCCTGAAGGCTGAATTCGAAAGCTGAAGCTTCCTAATATCTCCAAGAGATAAAATATCATATCATAAACTAAGCATCCTTCAAATGAGCCTTCAATCCTTTTAAAGCAATGGCTGTGACTCTTCAGTTTCCCCTCTCTGTCTTTTCATATTCTCACTTAAAGTCACTTTTTAAATAAATATAACCATTGGTTATAAAGTGGCATAATAAAATAAAGTGAGGAATCTTCTGGCATTAAAATGGAGGACTAAACAAACTTGGATGGAGACGTGTGATAGCTTGCCGGAAAGCTCTCGGCGAGACGCTCCGAGTCCACTACTGAAATGCCAGGAACACTGGGTTCTTCCTACTTACTATAAATAGTAAGCACCCTGGAAACCCTGTGGAAACTAATCCGATTGGCCTGAAACTGAAAACACCTAGGCCAAACACCCCTCTGATCCTCTGCCAAACCTCGGTTAGCCCACCGGACCATGATGAAAAGGCTAACTATAAGG
>MU224742.1:2030532-2049164 GCA_018584345.1 Thuja plicata
TTTAATATTGAATATTAAATTTCATATGATTAATAATAATATAACATATATATTATATTATTATTAATCAACATGTATTATATGTATTCTAATGATCATACGACTGAAGCTACAAACATTAACAATATTGTTATTATATTTCTGAGCTGTAGAATATTACATTGCATAGAGGCTTGTTCAATAAGCCTGAAAGAATGAAGTACTTCTTAAAAATAAGAAACAACTTCATATAACAAATAAATCTCTATGTACAAAAATGGGCTCCTGCTAATGATAGCACAAGAATAATCAATCTAAATCTATACCTCTACAATGCTAACAATATATTACTATTGTACATATTATTGCTATGGAAAAGCTACATTAATAATTACTGCATCATGGAGCAAGATGAATACATTCAAACAAATCCATGTTACCTCTCCATTAGTGGCCATCACTGGTTTATACTTGTAATTCTGCACACCAAGGCACACATAAAGCCTATCTAGCACATATAGCCAAAGAACAGCATAATGCCTATGAGCACAAATATACTCATGCAAAACACATATATCTCATAGAATCTCATAACATAATAATCACACTTCACTACTATTTCTCCACTCGAATGTATGATCAAAATGATACATAATTTGCATGATGAAATTACTTATAATCATCATCAATTTAACAATACTAAATCATCAGTGAAAGTAACAAATATCACATGCTCGTAATGAAAATAGTGAAACTAAAAAGATCACAGCTCAATCACAATAATATCATGTCTCACATACAGTCATGTTGACATGGAATGCAGTAACAGTACATTACTAATATCACGAAGCATGATAATAACATATCTTCTAGTCTTTGTAATCATAATTACAGAACAGATCAAGGCACCAAACACAATTAGCCTCTGAAACACCTCATATGGATGATTCCTAAGTCAACATATACAACTCTTAAGAAGACATTACAATAGCCAAGCACAGCCCTTAACTGCAAACATCAATGCAAGGTTATAATAATGATCACACATTCAAGACAAGTTATGAGGTATTTCAGTCGTAAACTTAGACACCCTATACAAATACCGTCATGCATGCACCCACATCAATAATCTATTTGCTGAAAAGGTACTGAAAACATGCTACAACAATGAACTTCACAGAGGTTCAGTCCTGATTTTTGACACCCTATATCAATATTTCCATGCATGCACCCGTAGAGATAATCTATTTTCTGACAAAGTACTGAAAACATGCCATAACATGAGCCATCACAGAGCCTCAGGGTAAAACAAGAGACACAAAACTTGAGGTTCTTACACCTGGTATGTGTACTCAAAGGTGCCAATACACTTTTTTCCAGTCGTTGCATTTGGAAGCTGGTGCTCAGAAGTCTTTATATGTCTAGCCAATTAGATGCATTATCTGTTTAGAGGAGCTAATGTATAACTATAAACATTACTATCTGTAGTTTGCATGTTAAGTAGATATGTGTCTGAGTAGCACCCCTTCCTTCTGCCCCTGGGAGTTATACAATACAGATCATCAGGCAGGAAATTTTATCCTTCCTTAGATGCATGAGCTCGGTTTTTGCAGTTGAAGTATGGTGTTGTACATTTGAAAGAATTTCATGACTAAAACCAGCCACAGTTACTACTATAGTGTGATAGATTTTGTGTTTGGAGTCTAACCTGTTTTTATGATTTCTTCTCAGGATCAGGACGGTTACTGGAGAATGATGCAAAAAAATATTGGATCAGATATCACATCCATGGTTACCCTTCCTGTCATGATTTTTGAGCCCATGACAGTGCTTCAGAGGATGGCTGAGGTATAACACATCTGAGATCTGGCTCTAAAGTTGTAAACTTTTGAAGTGTGGTGATAATCTTAGTTTGCTTTGACTCTTTGTGTTGCAGTTAATGGAGTACTCTTATTTGTTAGATCTGGCTGATGAGTGTGAGGATCCCTATCTTAAGATGGTTTATGCATGTGAGTTTAATTATATTTTTGGTTTGTTTTTTATATGTATTTTAAAGTTCATTCTGTCTAAATGTCTCATTTTGAAGAATTAACCCTTCACTAGCCTAATGCTGTTTAGATGTATCATTTTGTCAGCATCATGGGCAATTTCTATTTATTCTGCATACCAGAGAACTTGGAACCCTTTCAATCCAATTCTTGGAGAAACCTATGAAATGGTCAATCATGGAGGGATTACATTTATTGCAGAACAGGTGATCAGATTTGTTTGTTCTAGGAGTTTCTTTATTATTGGAAAGAACTTTTTGTACTTTAAACAAGTCTTCTTCTAGCTTTACCTTACATTTTCTGTTCATTTATGTTATGGCTGCTTTGTAAGTTTATTTAATTCAAAATTTAAAAAATTGCTGACAGGTTTGCCATCATCCCCCAATGAGCTCAGCATTTGCAGAAAACAAGCATTTTACTTACACAATTACTTCAAAAGTAAAAACCAAGTTTCTTGGAAACTCTGTTGATATATACCCACTTGGACGGTAAAATTCTTGAATATCTGTTTTCTTCATCTTCTTTGAGCTCAAAGTTGTAGCCTGTGGAGGTGGACGTATGAATGCATAATTTTTTGTCTTGAGAAACTGAATTACTGGAGGCATTCATAGAAGTTGCATACATAGTAAGCTCATACGTTGGTGGATGATTCATAGAAGTTGCATTCATAGTAAGCTCATACGTTGGTGGATGATTCACATCCATAGACCACATTTAATGTCTGCTTATACATGGGCAGATGGTGTGCATCTATACAAGCTGCATTTAATGTATGCTCATATGTCGGTGGATGATTTGCATCCGTAGAAGCTGCATTAAAAGTCTGCTCATACATGGGTGGATTGTTTGCATCCATAGAAGCTGCACTTAAATTATAATTTGAAGGCATATACATTGAAGGGAAAGGGTATATGTGTTTCCCTTAGGCTTTAGTTAAATTGAATGGAGGGCTCTTACAGTTTAACATGGGAGATCAGAGTTGTGGCTTGTCCTGGTATAGTGACACTCATCACTGATGACATATATCCAACACTAACAGCATGCCTCACATGAAACAATATTAGCTTTTTAGTCTTCACTATGATGTCAATCAGTTTCAAATGCAATGATGAATGCTATATGGTTGTAACAGATTATTATAGTGCATCCATGAGTCCATTGGTAGCTATACACATCATGTGTTTTTCTTGGTACTGGAACTAAAGCTAATTTGTGTCTGCTTGTATACTTTTTCAGAACACGTGTAGTGTTAAAAAAATCTGGGGAGGTACTTGATTTGGTGCCACCTCCAACAAAAGTTCATAATCTGATTTTTGGACGTACTTGGATTGATTCACCTGGTGAGATGCTAATGACAAATCAAACTACAGGAGACAAAGTTGTGCTATATTTTCAACCATGTGGTTTGTTTGGGTATGTAAATATACTTCTATTGCTGCATTACTGATGTAAATACTAAAATATGATTTGAAGCCTTCTAGAAGCCTACGCTTACGCTAAGTGTCATTGTCACTTCCTTTGATGCTATTTATTGATGATGCAAAGTTAATTCCATGTCTATGCTTTTGGTCATTACTATCTTTAACTCATGGCTTGTATCTGCTATTTTTTATTTTCTAAAGTCAGATAGGGAACAAATCTGTTGTGCTACATGGTCTAGATATACAAGAACTCAATTAAGAGCCTAGATGGCATTGTTGAGCTTTGCTTCTTGTGTTGTCTCAACTGTATTATAGAAATGTCTTGAAGATTGTTGATCTCTTAGATCTAGCTGTTGGTATTGTCTAAATCGTGCTGACTGTTTTTTGTATTCACTTCTATTTGTGTTCTATCTCTTCCTTTTTGAGGTTTTTGTATTTGCATCCAATATCTGCATTTATCTTCTATTCAATCCCTACTCAAGAAGGTCTACTTTTTAAATCTGCTGTAGGTACTCATTGTGCTTGCATATAAATAAACCAGCGGTAAATGATTGCCATGGAAGTATACTTGATTTTCATGCTGAGATCAGAACATAACTATACACAATGGTCAAATTGCTGTTCTGAAAGTTGCAATCATAGACTAAATTCATTTTTCTTTCTGTATTGTTGGACCCATTATACCTCCCAATTATAATGTAGGGAAATTTGAAATATATAAAACAAGCATGGTGGAGCCAATATGTTTCAAGCAAACCAGTTTATAAAGGGAACCAATTATTTAGTTGAGATCTTGTGTTTACGAGCATGACACAGTTATACTGTAACCCTTAATATTCCTTGTATGGCTTTCACATGATCCATTGACACCTTTTAGCTGATCATTTTAGCTTTTCAACCTTTTTTAGTAGATTTTATATGTAAGATTCAATGGGAATCCAGTCACAGAAGCCAAGTATGGATGAGGAAAGTTGCAAGCATGGAAATAGCAAGGGTTGCAATATACAAATACAAGATGCTATGCTAAATTAGAGGAAATCAATAATCAAAATCAACTACCAAATGGATGGATGAAATAGATACAAATAGGCTTCTTAGATGCATGACTCAAGGAAATGACATGTCTAGAGATCATGAGTTTAATTGCCAATCAATGGGCCTGTTCGCTCACTCTAAGATAGAGGTAGTATTGACTGAACAAAGGTGGCTTGTGACCACTATCCATCTAGGACTGATGAGGCAATGGTGGCACTTGTGTACCTCAATTCTAGGTGTTTGTGCATGTCATTATTAGCTACCTGGTTGAGGATAAATAAATATTCCTTATATTCTCAGAGACTACCATCCTTCTAGGACTGATGAGGCAATGGTGCACTTGTGTACCTCAATTTTAAGTGTTTGTACACGTCGCTATTAGCTACCTAGTTGAGGATAAATAACTATTCCTTATATACTAAGTAAACTTTTCAATTAGGTGCAATATCACACTAAGGTAAAAAATATATCCAAGGTGAAGTATGGTGTATTATACCAGCACTTGGCCCTAAATGCAACTTATGAGTAGAAATGGGTCTCAACAATTGTGTAGCCATTTTAGATACCAATATACAATATGTCCCCTCAAAAGAAGAGAAGAAGAAAACTCATAGGAAAAAAATTCTCTTACAATATGCAATAGCTTGAAATTCTTACAAGATAAAGCCTATGTGAGCCAATACTTAGAATAGCGAGAATGTTGATACAAAATGTTGCATGGTGGGTGTTGTAGAAGGTCCCTGTGCAACAAATGATGTGTCTTCTAATTGGAAGAAAGAAATCTCGAGCAACAAAATTGCTGAATTCCCACTCAAATGGCAGGGTGAATAAAGGAATTATGATGAATGTCTCCAGAAGATGCTCACACGACTCGATGCTTATGCTGACTTGTGATTGAAATTGATCGATAGGACTAGGCACCAAGAACGATTCAATAAAAATGACCATGTAAGAATGACTCTCAACACAGGTGTGAGATTTGAGTTGAAATGAATCAGGTGCTCCTGCAAAAGATGTCAACATGATTGATTGATGATGGAGGTGAATCATATGACTTAGGCACTGTAGAATGAATCAACACAAAAACATGATGAGGCTGAGAAAGAACAAGAAGGCTTGAATGCACACTCATACCACCTAGAAAAAGAGATGCAACTCCAAAGGAGCTGTCATCAAAAGGAAGGCAAATGTACTCAGAGCTATTATTTGTCGGTGTTGGATGTAAACTGTCCTTAGCCTCATAACATTGACTCGTTGATAGAGGAGGTGAAGCCTCTGAATCTATAATAGAAGCTAAAGAATCAGTAGAAGTCTTTGAGGAGAAGGAGCATTAAGAAAAATCTCGTCATCACAAGGTTCAAGATCTTTCTGTAAGGAGGCTCTTCATCCATGTCATCATCATATAGAGAATTCTTAAAGTCATCAAGGGTTAAAAAATAGTCCATAGCATGATCATTTGAGAATGAAGGATTATTAAGATCTCCATACATCTACCAAATTTTGGTCCAAAGAGCGTGTGGGCATTCAATGATTGAGATGGCCCACAATGTGTTGTCAACACTAGAACTCATCATTCCTAGGACATGGGCACTCATGTTAGTCCATACTTGCTTCTGCTATAAAGTACCTTGTCTAGGAATAAGTCCATATAGATGAGATAAGAGATGAATCCACTTGAAATGCTTCAAAATTCCATTTCACCGAGACTTATAGATCCTTATTTTCAAGTTGATGACAAAATGAATCAAAATATCCATTATTAACTATGGGACCTCTCAAATTAGTCAAATAATATATCAATTAAGATAGCCCCTCGGCATAGAATATTATGTCAGCTTGTAGGGCACAAAATGCTCAAATTGCCCATGTATTAAGCCTTCAAAGACAAAAGAACCCTGCACAAGAAATTAGTAAAGAAATTCCCAAGACAAATGGGTGTGGCACTTCATATTGTTGTGCATTTACAATAGCCACTTGCCAAACTAGTAAATTGGCCTTGATCTTTGCAAATTATAGATGCTAATATGTTGAAAGTACAACTTCAAGATAGAGTGGGAAATATCAAACAACATCAATAAGTAAATGTCAGATCATGCACTTTCAAAATAAAATTGCACCAAAACTTTTTTTGTATGCACTCAAAGGGAGCCTTGGAAGTTATCAAAACAATTCAGCTACGAGAATTTGCAATTTCTATACAAATTAGATGTCAAAATGTAGAAGTATATGCACCACTTTGAAGCCATTGATATTCTATCTTGTTTAAAGAAGTAACGTCAAAAAATACCTGTGTGGTTGAGAAAATATCCATCAAAGTCCATCTCCCAAACTAAAATGCTCAATGAAGAAAAGTATAGTTTGTAGGTGGTGATTGGGTGGTTGGATGACAATGCTACTAGTGGTGATGGTGCACATGCAGTTCCTAGGTAAAGGCTTGTTGGCCTTGCAGTAGCAAAGAGGTGGTTACACTCTGGTGACATGATGGCAAAGGGACAGGAGGTAAAAAATTGTTATTGACAAGTGGCCGGGGGCCTGTACTTTATGCACACTCCCATGGGTACTTTATCAAAGATTTTTTTTAAGCCATTAGCTTGTGGTGCTGAATTTTTTATTTATTTTTAAACAAAACATAAAAACTGGAAATTGAAAGAAAAAATACTGATGCATAGTACATGTGCTTGCATAGGCCACTAGATGGTCTTGAGCTGTGTGCCTGAGCGGTATTTTTTTACTTTGCTTCATCTTTGACATTGAAATTTACAATCACTTGAGGTTTTGAGGCCTTTTTAATGCAATGGCACAGTCCATTTTGAGCTGAATTTCTTTGAAAACTGAGTTATGTGTGGAAGACAAAAACATGAAAGCAACCACACACTAAAAAACGATGATCTCTAGGCATCCATATTGGATGATAAAAAATCAAACCTTTTTATCTTAATTCTTTTGGATATGGTGGGCTTTGATACCATGCAAGATTCAATGAGAATGTAATCTTAGAAGCCTACATCTAGGTGAATAAAGAAAGTTACAATAGTTGCAAGCATGAAAGCAACAAGGGTTGCAATATGGATAGAAGAGATGCTATACCAAAATGGAGGAAATCAATAATCACAATCGATGACCAAATAGATGGGTGGAGTACATATAAATAGGCCTCATAGATGTACCACTTAAGGAGATGACATGTTTAAAAGTCACAAGTTTAATTACCAATTATTGAATCAATTAACTCAATCTGACTAAGACAAAGATGACCTTGAGTAAATAAAAGGTGGCACCTGACTACTATCAATCAAGAAGTGATGAGGTCGTATTGGCACTTGTTCTCCTCAGGTCAAATTGTACACGTCATAGAAGCAATATTCTGCAAAACATCCCCATTATATCTGATTAATCCTGAATCCTAGAGCCAACTGATTTTTTCCCTGAAAAAATCGTCGACCAATGGTTGACCCAATTTTCAATGATCTTTTTACTTTTAAAGCACATTAAAATCCTATTAAAACGACAAAACAACGTAAAAAATCATTGCAAAATGTTAAGTTTTAGGATATCTGCAAATGTAATAGCACTGTATGTTGTATGTGTTTTCCAAATGCAGCAATCTCTCTTTCATTTATATTGAGAATGAGGATAGGAGAGACATGTCCCTTCATGGGACATGTCTATTCATTATTATGAGATCAAAATAATGACAATTGATTATGTAACTACATAAATATATATATATATATATACACACACACGTAATCTCTCTGAATCATTTTTATATTAATTTCTCCTAATACTATTTTAGATATATATCTATATATATTATATCTCACATAATAATATATATATATATATTCAATAGTCTCAGGATTTACCCGACAGAAGCTACAAAACATCAACACTCCCTCTTAGCTAGGGAGGATAAAATCCATCCAAGAGAGCAACCCAAAGTTAATTGTGAAAGTTTTATTTTGATATCACATTACTGTGATATCAGAGATATGGTCTGACCAGGAATATCAAATCTCATGATATTCACCATAACTCATAGATTCATAAAAATATCATTTCATGATATTGAGAGCATTGGCCTGCAAAATATCAACTCTCAAGATATTCACCAAGTGCTCAGAGTAATGGCCTACCAACATCAAATCTCATGATGTCCACCAAGTACTCAAGAGTTCATAAAGATATCATCTCATGATATTGAGAGCATTGGCCTGCAAAATATCAAGTCTCATGATATTCACCAAGTGCTCAGAGTAATGGCCTGCAGAATATCAAGTCTCATGATATCCACCAAGTACTCAACAAATGTTCATCTAGGCAATGTGCACTTACCATAAGAACATTCACATAATCTATTATGATCTGTTTTAGCCATCACAAGATGTCTATCACAATAGAAGATGCCATCTATCATGATCTGTTTCAGCCATCACAAGATGTCTATCACAATAGAAGATCATGGCCTGTTTAAGGAACTTAATGCACCATGCAAGATATCATCTATCATGATCTGTTTCAGCCATCATAAGATGTCTACCATGATAGAAGATCAAGTTATTGTAAGATCGTCACCTTCCATTAACTTTAACAAATACAAGTGATAATCATTTGGAAGTCGTCACTTCCTCATGATGTACACAGGGGCAGGCCCATTAAAAAATGGAGTCACACACATGACATCCACCATGCCTTAGCGTAGAGGGTGGAAACAAGGGATTTCACCTCGAACTTCTCTCATAGAGAACTCATCGAAAAGATATCCATCTGTTGATCTTTTCATCCAAGATTGCTTAAGATAAACTGTCAGACTCCCTCTGAATCTGATATCAATCTTCTTTTTCCTGCAAGAGCATCTCCGGAAAAGATCAAGTCAAATATCTCTTATAGTACATATAGAATTATAGATGACAGAGAGACTACAATGAGTAGATAAATGTAATATTCAAGGATAATAGATACTTATTTGCACATCAACATCCTTGACACAAGTTGCTTCAATGAAGGTCCATATACATCAAATCATAAAACTCCTCAGATTATTTGAGAGACATCTCCCCTTTGAATCATCTCCCCACCAAGGATGGTTCAAATGGGAATGTAACATTGGTTATTATTCCCCCCCACAATGTACAATTCCCACTCTTATATCATTGAACAATTCTCATGTCTTCTTGTGAAATGACTTGATTGCTCCAAGAGACGTGACACTCTATAATTAATGCTTTCTTTCTAGAAAGAGACACCCTTCCTTTAATACGTGCTTCTTTGTTAATGCTTGACCACGATCATAACAAATTAATATATCTCTTTAATGAAAACCGCTTTCAGGAATTTCACATAGACCCGTACACAGTTGGTCATAACTTTTGAACCTGACATTTTCTCTCTAATCGCTTCGGTGAGATTCTTTGCAATTGGTTTTTCACCAACATATCCGAAATTGAGCAAAATCCAACGGTGGGTTTGTGAGATATGGTTCTTGCACTGAGACTGTAGTTTCTGAGACAATCACACATTCACCATTAACAAACTACTCTCATACATTTGCAGTCTGGATTTGATTTCATGTTAAGTTTTAGGATATCTGCAAATGTAATAGCATTGTATGTTGTATGTGTTTTCCAAGTGCAGCAATCTCTCTTTCATTTATATTGAGAATGATGATAGGAGAGACATGTCCCTTCATGGGACATGTCTAGTCATTATTATGAGATTAATATAATGACAATTGATTATGTAATTACATAAATATATATACACACACACACACACGTAATATCTCCGAGTCATTAATATATTAATTTCTCCTAATACTATTTTAGATATATATCTATATATATTATATCTCACATAATATATATATATATATATATATTTATATATTTCAATAGTCTCATAGGATTTATCGACATAAGCTACAAAACATCAACACAAAAACCTACAAACCCTACAAAAAACTCACAATATGGACAAATCACTTAGAAATAGGGTTGATTCCAAGATAGAAGCGAAGTCAATGTGGAATCGACAGAAGCGAAGTCAATGCGGAATCGGCATGGAAACAATTTGTTATTTTGCCCCTTTGGTTTTCTTTCCGGCTTGTGGAAAACCCTAAATAGAGGAGCAGGAGGAGCAATGGCGGCCATCAACCGAATTTAAAAGGACCTCAATCATCCTAAATTGTGGGGGGCATGTGAGATAGTGTCGAAGCAGCTAATGAATTTTCTCTAAATCGTGGTTTCAATATGACCCGAGCTCTCTGCATGCCTTGTCCCATTGATTCTAATGCGGTCAAATATATAATTATTTTATACACCAATTTTAAAATTATAACTATTATAGATGGGCTTTTGATAGGGAAGCAACGAACCCCTATAGTTTATAATTAATATAATAAAGTAGTTTCAAAATTTAAATTATTATGATTTTTAAATTATAATTTATATATTTAATTTTATCATTAATATTGGTCTCCGTTGCCAAACCAGTGGCTTGCTAATCTTCTACTTCAACTAAGCAAATGTCTTTTGTTGAATTCTACCCCATATAAAGGACTTACCAATTGCCATTATGGAATATGATTTGATAAGCTTTCTAAAATATTGAACTACCCCTACAAAACTCCTTGCCTCAATCACATTGAAAGTCCTAGATCACTTCAAAATGGTTTCCACTTTTAATAAATTCCACTTCTGATAAATTCCTAACTGTAGCTAGATCGCTGTCTGATAAATTCTGATCTCAGTTACTTCATAGAATTAGTTGATATTTGATCTCAGACTTAGACAACTATTTGGTGACTGCCCTCTTTAAAAGTCTGATAAGTTTTGATCTCAGTTACTTGATAGACTTAGCTAATATGTGATCTCAGACTTAGACAGATATTTGGTGACTGCGCTCTTAAAAAGTTAACTAAATATTTGTCTACGTAATCAGCAATACGAATATAAACAAAAAAATCTATTTCTCAGGTACTTCATACTATCATAGACTTGGCTAATATTTGGTCTCACACTTGGGCAACTATTTGGTGACTTCCCTCTTAAAAAATTAACTGGATATTTGCTATGCAATCAACGATATGAATATAAACGACAAAATCTATTTTGTACAATACATGAGTTAAATTCTGTTTTATTTGCTCTCTATATCTTTATGCTATGGAAATGCCATTAAATTTTTAAAAAATAGTTTTTCTCCTCTTTTTCTACATTTTTTTACGTTTTTTTTTAAATCTAAAATTTTCCTGATTTTTTCAAAAAACCTTATACTTTTGGTCTGCCAATTAATTCCCCAAAACGAATTTTGCTCCTATGATACACATCATTATTAGCCACCCAGGTGAGAAATAAACTATGTTGCATGGGTACTTGTACCCATACCCTTGGGACCCGTACTGGGTATTGGTACACGTACCCTAGTCCCGGGTACTCAGTGGGTACTTAGTGGAGAGCATCATAGCTAAGGACCTTGATTAAGATTTTTTATTTTTGTTTCAGTTTTTTTTTGTTTGCGTATCAGCTTGCTGTTTATCAAGCTTAACTCAATATATAATCAGTTTGAAACTTTGATACAATACTGATTAACAGTAAACTTTATCACTGTTCAAGTCAGAAGTTTATTATTTGCAATATGTTATTGTTATATGACTTATGATCTTCATGTTCATGTTTAAAGTTTGCCTTCTTTGTTATGCATCTAAACATTCAGCATGTATTATTATTGCAAACATATTGCAAATCTGAAACTGAAAACAATACATTACATCTACAAACTTTATCACTGTTCTTGTTTTGAAAACTCATTGTTATGACTCACATTTTCAGATTTTCTATAAAATATTAAATTATATTAAAAATAGTTTTTGACGTACCCAAGTACCCCATCCCCTATTTTGAAAAATAACCGCACCCGTACCCGAAGTACCCAAGTACCCCCTCCCCATGCAACCTTGGAAATAAATATTTCCAATATCCTATTTAAACTTATTAACCAGGTGCAACATCACACTTAGGATAGAAGCATATCCAAGGTGAAGTATGAATATTATACCAATAGTACTAAATGGTTGTTTGGTCTAATTCCACTAAAATTATTTCGATCCCTTTATATACAAAGCATGTGGTATTTCTTTGTTCTTTAGCGTACTTATCAAATGTTAAAGATCGATTGGTACATAGTTTGAAAAATTGAATTGTATGGACATGACAAAAACTTGGCAAAACTCAACAAAAAAACTATAATCGCACTAGGTAAAAGAAATTAAATTTCAATGCATTAAGAGACCGTGCAAGTTTATTTTGATCATCAATTTGTCACGATTCAAAGAATACAATTCTTTTTTTTGTGTGTATAGGAGAGAGTTCAAGCACGAGATTCATGAGTTTTTGATTGAGACTTGCTAGTTTGTGTAGGAAACTCGGCTAGGGCTAAGTGTGGGATTGTGTTCCAATTTCTAACTTGCAAATCCACACGAGTTTGCACAAGTTAGGATTTCTAACTATTGTGTGGTAGACATTGGAGTGTTTCCAGACCCTCAAAGTATTTTCCTGATTTTTCTTTATTTCATTTAATCTTAGATTGCAAATGTCTAGGATTGTCCTTACTCATGTTCTGATGGCCGTTTTGTAAAGGCCAAGTGAAGGGTTTACAAACTCCATCTCCACAATTTATGGTGGCATTTATTAATTGCATGTATATCATAACATTGTAAAGGATGGGTCAAAGGAAACACGTAAAAGTCACATTAAGTGGACATACATATAAATGGGTGTTAGAAATTTAGAAGTAATTACAAATGCATATAAATGCTGTCACGCTAGATGCTATGATGTTCGAAGAAATTTCAAGTTTATGTCTCATATTTCCATGGAGACACCATTAAGCTGTGTATGATACTAATAAACTTGTGCAGACAAATAAAAGCACGCCAATTTTGGGAAGCATGCGAGATTTGGCATATGTTTAGGTGGTTGTTTAAAAGTAATTTGTTATGCTCAATGCATGTTGATCTTTGGTATGCTTTTAATGGATACAATATTAATCGGGTGCGATATCTCTAAACTTTGTAGACAGATTAGAAAAACCAAATTAACAGGAGATGTCACATGCATATATACTATAACCCGCCTATCATGGACAATCTTTTGTTGCTGATTAAACATAAGTGGAGTGGCTCATTGACATTGTTTGTATCACATTGTGTATCGAGGATTTATGCAAGCAAATGCACTGATGTATGCATGAATGAACTACTAGTTTTTCTATGTGTAGACACAATTGGTATAAATGGAAAAGTAAATGCCATTGTGCAGAACTTAATTTACTCAAATATTCCCTTTTAGGTTATATAGTTACTAGGGAGAAACATTGATTAGGAATAATATCTACAGAGATGAGTAGTCTTATCCGAGCAAGATTGAATATGCTTTTACAAATGCTGATTCCATATAGTTTTGTTATAAACAAAGGTGAGACTTGAATCATTTTACAAAACTATTTGGTTTCTGGATTATGTAATATCTGTATTGTTAGCTTTAGCAAGTATTAATCGTTTGAACTATTTTAAGATTGTGTGTTTTATAACATAGTTGTGAGTCTTGTGGCACATTTCCTGTTTTTCATGTGTTTGCTGTTTGTTTTCAGTTGCTTTGCAGTAAATTTGATAAAAAATTCTTGTTCTTTTCTTCCCTTTGCAGAGCAGGTCGTTATGAAGTAGATGGGTATGTATATGATTCCCAGGAAGAACCTAAGTTATTGATAACAGGAAAGTGGTCTAAGTCATTGAGTTACCAACCCTGTGATGGTGAAGGCGAGCCTCTACCTGGTGCAGATATAAAAGAGGTACATAAGAATAAACCAGTTAAGGATGATCTTTCCCATCATGTTGAAACAAAGCTGAGGCTAGCAGTTATCATTTTTTGGACCATGAAATTTTTGTAATTCTATATTTTTCTTTGGCGAAAAATTTCTTATAAGAGCAGCATAGCTTTTTTTGTCATATTTAGTGGTTTGGTTGAATTAGATTTTTTTTGAAACATCACTTACATTCTCTTGATTACCATGGGTTTTAGCTACAAATTTGAATTATGAGCCAATATTGCCGTGTATTATTGCATGGAATTGTAATTGAGTCAAAATTCAAACTAAAAACTGGTAGAAAAACTAACGAGCAGAACTCAAAATCCATGTTTCTAATAAGCTTGATGGCATTACAAATCGTTGGCTTTGGCTAGTGGTTCTTTTAGATTTATTTCTGTTTGAGATAGAGTGCTGCATCCTTTGGAATTTTTTTCCCATGTGGATTGTATATTGAAGCAATTTCTACATTCAAGGACTTTCATGGCCTTGTGCATGTGGTATAGCTTGTGTTTTGAGCTAAGGTTATATGGAAAGCAAAAGCGTTCATTGCATAGGGAGGTCTATGGCTGCCAATGCCATCCAAATCATTACAAAACTAGTATTCATCTACCACTTTCTCAATCCTAACTTTGAGGTCTATCAATTGAAACGGACACAACTTCTGTCATGAAAATTTAAGTCTCCTATAAGAAAACGGGCATCCAATCCTAGAATATATTAAAATCTCATCATTTTCTTCGCTGAACCCATTTAGATTATGGTAGATCAAAGTCTATCTTCTCTCTGCTGTTAGTTATCGATTGGAATGTTTGAGGATTGGTACTGACAGCTTGTTGATATGTCTCCACCTTTTGTGTAGTCATAGAAAATGGCTGCAAAGAATTATTAGGTATGCTTGTGTTTTTGTAGTTTTCCCAAATCATATCTTCTATTAAATTGATGGAATATCATACCCATCAGTCTTTACTCTTTGGAGGCTCCAAAAGGAAGCTAGAGTGCATGTTAGGCTGTGTATTTGAGAGCAATTTCTGGTAATTATTCAAGCATCAGTCTTGAGAGGTCCTCAGATAAAGCTAAAGGACTTGAGCGAGAGTGATTGTTGCTAATTATTTTAGGACTTGGAATGTCTTTTTCATGGAAAGGTTATGTCCTAGAAATTTTAGGAAAGAACTAGCAAACATTGATCAATACTATAAATTTTGTTAAGACGTGCAAGGTTGTTCTGCCAAAGCCTTTCTGGCATTAATTTTGTCACAGAAATCTGATCTATACACTATGGTTAGTCTATGTTGATTACATCTGAATACGATGGCTGGACTGAGGGTTTACAGCATTTTATGGAGGTTTGATGTAATACTGTAATTTTCAGTGCATTAATCTCCCCCTTGTCCCATAACATTTGTGAGTAGTGGTTGAAGGTGATATTGCCCACTTGCTAGTGCTCTCTTATTCATCGCATATTTAACTCCTTGATTTTTTAAATTGAGGCAATTTAATTTCTTATTGAAATAAGTACTGTTATCATGGACTCTGGTTGTGCTGTCCATTTTAGACTCTTGTGAGTAATCATATCTTCTATTCATGAAAAGCAGCTATTGTCTCCTTGTATAACCTCGAGCCTCAATAAGATGATGTGCTTTGTCTGTCAAAAATGATACCTCACTCCACTATCAATGTCTATGGCAGTTTTGATATTAATGGATTCTTACTAAATTTTATGCTATCCTTGGAATAAATCACTTTGGACACTAAAGATAATGTAGAGTAAGTAGATAAAGTGTGATAGAGGGTAAAGACAATGGACAGAGGCAAACACCTTCGTTAGGAGGCGAATTGTAGCTGTAATTAGTACTACCACAGGATGACTTGTTTTGAAGTTTCTAGAATTTTAGTTTGGTTGGATTTCATAATGAAGAACAGTAGTAGAAAATATATAATTAAAAAGTGACTAGCTGCAAGGATGATTACATTCTTCATGGAGCTGCAGTACTGATTACATGCTTTATTCACAATTCATTTATAGTAGTGTTGGATAGGATGGTTATAATCTTTAACCTTGACAGGGTCACATTGGACTTCTATGACCTGGATTATAATTAATGCAGCATTTGTTTATAAAACTTTCACTAATAACATGCACATATGGCAAGCATTATATTCTAATAGGATTATTTCCTCTGAATTTTGTGGGAAAATGACATCTGATTGGAAATTTGCCAAATCAGAATTTCCTACAACCAGTCTATTGATGCTCTTATACAACACGTTCTAGTAGAAAATGGACAAGGTTCTATTGTCCATGGTACTTGTATATATTTTGTGTTTTCTCATCTAGGAATTTTCTTAGTCTGTACTATGTTGATTTATTAAATCATTAACTAGTTGGAATCTAGCATATCAAATTGGAACTCAGTGGCAATGCTAACAAGGGACAAGAATGATATTAAGTGAACAGTGATATATTGTTTAGCGTATAAGGCTATATGGCTTCTACAATGTACATGTTGATGGTTAAATCTTGCTTTTCATTTCTGATCTAATGCAGGTGCATAATAACCTATTGATGGTGCAAATTACATAAAATCCATCTTTGGATATGGTGTATGGAATGTTAAACACTTCAAACTTTTTCTGCAAATGCTTGATTATGAATATTTAAGTAAAATACAATGCAGCCAGCTAGCTGTTTCAGATGGTAAATATATGCCCATATACTATTTTAAGGTTTCTTGGTCTACCTATATGAGGAGAAGACGGTACTTCAGTAGTTTTGGTGATAGAGTCGTAGATAAATTGACAATCACTTTTTCAATCAGCTGTTGACTAAGTACAGAAAGTAGGTGTAGTTGCTTGAGGGGTATGGATTTGAAAGCATATACTCCACCTACCAAGAGTAGAGTTGAGTATTGGACTTTGTAGTATAATAGGTAATAATATGTTTCTTTTTATGCAGTAAGGGTTCTATTGGGGCTCTTACCTGTAAATTTACGATAATCTGTTACATTATATATACTATGACAATGAGTGTTGGAAACCATAAAGCCATACATTATCTATCTATGATTCAAACATTTGAATATCTAATCAAAATATTGGCAAAATGATATTATTTTTTACAATATTAGGCCAGTTAACACAAAAGCCCCAAAACCAAAAAAGAACTGTTACTTCTCAGTCATTGCTTGCATGGTTCCCAACTATCAACTCTGCCACCAGATGCCACATACCAGTCCTCCCTATCTTGCAAAAGAACCTCTTCAATCCCCTACCAACTTCATCCAGATATAGTACCACGACATACAACTCGCAAAGCTGGTAACTTGACCCCATGGAAGACCTCAAGCTGCCTTTTTGCACAAACCAACTTTCCTGAATTGAACGAGGGCATTGAGAAAGCACTTGAAACTTGGATAGCGACAAATCAGTAGTTATTGCTTCCCATTCAGCATCATTGTTTGTGCAGTTATTCAAAAAGATTGAGCTGTCATGAACAAACAAACCTTTTTAATTCCAAAATAATCAAATTGACACCCACCAAACTTGGGTTTCCTCTAAAAGCACCATCGAAATTAAGTCTCAAGAAACCCTATGGAGGTCTCAGCAAACTGCAAACTGTTTTCCTTTTAACGAGGGTTACCCGGGGACGCGTCCCCGGCCTAAATCCCCAAGTTTCCGAAATGGGGACGTCCCCGGGACTTGGGGACGGCTTGGGGACGTCCCCACGCCATCCCCAAATTTCAAGAAAAAGCTGGGAACGTCCCCGGGACTTGGGGACGGCTACCCAAAAATCTAGGGACGGCTGGGGACGCCATAGACGTCCCCCGCGCATCCTGGGGACTTCCAGCCATCCACAATCAAAAAGGCCCAAAAAAACAAAAAAAAAACTTAAAAAGCCAAAAAGGCTTCCATAGGTTTGGTCGTTTTGTGGGCCCCACCACCACACTTGCCCTAAAAGGCCAAAATTGTGGCTCTATATGGGCACATAAGCAATTATTTTTATTTCAATGTGTTTTAGCAGCAGTCTGATTTTTTTGTTTTGTAGCAGCAAAGGACTCTGATATTGATGCCATGTTGGCAGCAAAGAATAGGAGCAGCAGTGTGCTTCATTTTTATTTTCTATATTTTGATTTTTATGTTGAACTATGAACATGATGATGGAACTTTATGGCAGCACCTAAGCCTTTGGGCATTTTTAGTTTTACTTTTCTTAGTTTCTATGTTAAACTTATATTTTTGTTAGCATATGCATATTGACAATCCGATAATGAATTGAAATGGCATTGAA
>MU224742.1:2053547-2073440 GCA_018584345.1 Thuja plicata
GATAAAAAAGCACTTTCGTCTTTTAGTCACTTAAGTCACTTTATAAAATAAAGTAACTTAAAATTATAATATTAAAGTGGCTTTATAACAATACTTTATAAAATAAAGTATCCCAACCATATAGTCTGACACAGATATAAAATAAATGTCCAAATAGCCCTGTGACTGACTGGCATCCTCTGAAAAGCGGCCATTAGACTATCCGGATGGCTAGATAGACTAATTAGGCATAAAATTGCATTACTGCAGAGAAGGGACATTACATAGACTCTGACATATTTCCCCAAATCCGTATTGGATTCAAAATTAGCCTCAGAGGATGTGTTGTTATGTTCAGCGCTGGAGGAAATTGGGCTTACTCCTTGCGGGTCTGAGTTGGAAAGACAGCGTGACCCATGCTACATGCTACGCGACCCATGCTGCTCTTCATGCAGGCTGGGTTGTTGTTCATGCAGGACACCATGTTCTCTACGCGGGCTGGACAACAATTCACGCGGGGCACCCTGCTCTCTACGCGGGCTCTGCTCTCCCTGCTGGCCAAAGACCAGGTGACGCGGGCCTTGCTGACGATGGAGAGGTGTGCAGTGCTGCGTGTGAGGGGGAGGTATAGCCTGCGCGTGAAGGGGAGTGGTGTCTTGCAGTTGGCAGAAAGGTGCTTTATGGAGTGGATTGTGAGAGCTGGTCTCTCCCGTTATAAATTGTCCTGCACTGCCCACGATTGTGGAGGGACCCGTGGCAGTTTTCCATTGCTTGGCACAAATTTCTCTGTCAAATGTGCTGCCAGTTACTTCATTTACTGCAGAAACATTTCCAGCGCTGCCATATGGAGCACGTCCATGTATTGCTTGTTGTGCAGGGGACCATGGTAAGTTTATGTTGTTATTTACTGGAGATAAACTACTGTCATTAGTATCTCTGGATACATCATTATCAGCAGACTGTGTATGAAGAGAAGAAAAATCAGAATCAGAGGATTGAGTTAAGGATGGATTTGGGGCTAAAATAGAGGTGGGTGTCATATTAGAATGTAGAGGATGTGGATTTTGGTTATGAGAGGAGTCAATATCATTGTTGGCGAAATCCATTAAAGGAACATAATCTTTTATATGTGTTTCCTCTGATAAGGCTAGAAACATTGTCTCATTGAAAATCACATCTCTACTCCTCACGATTTTCTTCTCAATTGGATCCCACGTTCGAAAACCAAACTGATCTTCTCCATAGCCCATGAAGATACACTGCTGAGATTTGGGATCCAATTTGCTCATTTTTTCTTTAGGAACATGAACAAATGCTTGGCAACCGAACACGGGGAGATGAGAATATGAGATTTGCTTGCCCAACCACTCCTCTTCCGGGATGTCGAAATCCAACCGAGATGAAGGACTCTGATTAATTAGATACACAGTTGTATTGCAAGCCTCAGCCCAAAACTCTTTGCTTAAACCAGCATTAGAAAGCATGCATCGTGCTTTCTCAAGGATGGTTCGGTTGAGTCTTTCCACTGCTCCATTCTCTTGGGGAGTGAAAGGAACAATCTTAATTCTCTGAATACCTTGGTCTGCACAAAAATTGTCAAACTCCAAAGAGCAAAATTCTCCTCTATTATCCGTTTTCAAGCATTTAATCTTATGACCACTTTGATTTTCAACAAGTGCTTTGAAAATTTTAAATTTTGAAAACACTTCAGATTTTTGAGAAATCATATAAATCCATACCTTCCTTGTACAATCATCAAGAAACGTGACAAAGTAATTCGCCCCTCCATGAGAGGTTACCTCCATAGGACCGAAGACGTCTGAGTGTATCAACTCCAATGGTGTTGTCTTCTTGTCAATGGCCATTCTTCAAGAAGCTGACCCGTTTTTGTTTGCCACAAAGACAATGTTCGCAAAACTCCAAATCTGCAGATTGAAGACCGGGTAATTGATCTCGGTTCAGCATAACCTCAAGTCCTTTCTTGCTTATGTGACCCAATCTTTGATGCCAAAGGGCAGCATTGCCGCCCACAAGAGTCATGGCAGCTCCCACCTCACCAATAGTTTCAACAACATAAAGGCTGCCCACTTCATCGTCTTTTGCGATAACCATAGAACCACTAGTGACTTTCCATTTGTCCGTGAGAGTGGTGAGAAATCCTTGTGTATATAGTTGACTTATGGAAATCAGATTTTTCCTCAATTTAGGAATATGTTGAACATCTTTTAACAACCATTTAACTCCATCTAAATGCAAAACAACATCACCTCTTCCAATAATTTCACACGAATTATTGTCCCCCAAATAAACTTTTCCAAACTCACCTTCTTGGTAGTTTGTAAACAAATCCGTGCAAGAAGTGGCGTGAAAGGAAGCACCGGAATCTAGGACCCAAGATTCAGATGTTGTGTCGCTTGTGGAAAGAATTAAGATGCCATCATCTCTATCATGAGCTATGTTCGCTCTGCTGTCCAAAACTTTTTGTTGTGCCTTGTATTTTCTACAATCTTTCTTGACATGGCCAGATTTGGCACAAAACCAACAACCGCCTTCTCTTACTCTAGACTGCGATCTTCTAGCTGATTGTGGCCGCCGGTTGTAATTATTTCTGCCTCTATGTTGGCTTCTTCCTCTATTCTCAGTGCTGACCATGGTAAGAGCATCACTGGATGGAGTGTCTTTGTTACTTCTCATATCTTCACTAAGTAAAGTGGCAACCACTTCATCATAGACCAGCTTCTTCGTGGAATTTGAAGTGCTAACAGCTGTAACTACGGGATCCCAACTGTCGGGTATGGAACACAACAAGATGATGGCTTTGGCTTCGTCATCTTGTGTCATGCCAACTGAGGTTGCTTGACATAATAAAGTATTTAAATCATTTATATGATTTGACATCGCAGCCCCTTCATTTTTAACTTGTAGAGTCTCTTCATAATGAAGATTTTATTTGCAGCCGATGCCGTCTCATACATGCTCTGAAGTTTGTCCCAAATTTCTTTTGTTGTCTTCTCGTTCAAGACATTGAACAAGACATTTTGCGATAGCAAAAGAAAGATTGATGCCATCGCTTTATCATCAATTTTTTTCCAATCTTCATCTGACATCGCAGCTGGTTTCTTAGTTTTTCCTTCTAGTGCGATTGATAAATCTTGCTTGATCAGCAAGGAACGCATCTGCACTTTCCACAGGCTGAAGTTCTTGCCTGCGAATTTATCCACTTTCGTATCCTCCATCTTTCCGAAAATTCAACCCCGATTTCCAATCTGCACAACCTGTGCTCTGAAACCAATTGAAAGATTTGAATGCGAAAGAATAAATAACAGACGCATAGCAAAAATAGACAAATACACAACACAGAGATTTATCCTGGTTCACCACAAATGTGGCTACATCCAGACTGCAGAGTATTGTATTAATATCCAATAGATAAATTACAAATGAGCAGGAGCAGCAAATATAAAGTCTCCAGCAATATTACAATGACGAGTCTTCGAAATTGAAGAGTCACAATAAGAGACAAAAGATATTATGACTGTTGGCCTTCATTTCTCAACAAATAATAGGTTGCCAGTTCAGTTTTAGGCTCAGGCAAACAATATTATTCTCATTTTGATGGAAGTGGAATTTGTTCATTGTGGAACGTGCCATCATCTTATGTTCTCTAGAGCAATCAGTATATATAGATTATATATTATGGCAAGTTTCACAATGTGCAAATTCCACTTATATCAAATGAGAATAATATACTCAATTTTCATAATAGCTCCAGAGTACATAAAATAGCGGCAAGTTTCACAATGTACAAATTCCACTTCCACCAAATGAGAATGATATACTCAATTTTTCTCACTTAGGCAGGTCTCAATGAAAGAAATTTGATGGCGGAGATATCCCGCAGAGGCAGATAACATTCCATCAGTCAATGCATAACCTCCATTCATAAGGCCCTAGCTAATGGGCTTCTTCCCATGATCTGGGGCCAGCTTGGAAGAGGGGAAGCATTTCAACTTACTATCGAGCACAGGACAAATACCTATTTCCTTATTATAATATCCTTCACAATGCACATTCAAAATGGTAAAAAATTTCATTTACCAGGTTTCCTCTGCTTCAAACCGAAAATTTCCAGCATTTAAAAAAAACATTTTTGGCATTTTTGGGGTTGTTTTGTGCGTTTGGCCTGCACTCGGGAAGAACCCTTAGGAGATCTAGGGTGCTAGGGGCGGACCTTGGTCAAACACAGGGCTGTCCCGAACATATCAGAACTAACTACGTGCAATACAGAGGTCTAAATAGGAGAACTTAGTAACACGGTAAATATCAAAAGTTAAAGGTAGTTAAATAGATCAGACCAACTGTACTAATTTCTTTAGATACTATGGGATTGTTTTGTGGGGTTCAATCGGTGTTGGTATTATCATTGCCATAAGGAGGCATCCTGGTTGGTATATACAGTGCTGTAAGAGGATCTTGATATGGGCCAGAAGGTTAGCTTCCGTATTCACTTCTTTAAAACAGTGCAAGTATACCAATTTCGTCAAATGCCTTGCTGATATCAATTGCTTCTTCTAAGAAGCTTCTAAACTTCTGATTTGGGAGAAAACCTTTGTGAAGGTCATTAATAACCAAAATGGAGTCCTTTCCCCGCCACTAGTTTCTTTACACCAAGTGAGTTAGGTAATGATAAACTGGTTTTTATTGTTTCCCATAAGCTATATTGTTCCTCCAGTTGCCCAAGAAGGTCAAGCTGCCATGAACAAAAGAACGTGTCATCCCGCATAATCAAATTCGCCCCCACCAAACCTGGGTTTCCTCCGAAAGTGCCATCAAAATTAACTTAAACGGGCGTAGGTAAGATTATTGCCATAAATAGACATTATATCAGTAAATCTTCCAAAGAAGCAGAAACAGAATCTCGCACTGCGAAAATTGGTATTGGAGTATGTGTACAAGATGCTAGATATACTCTAGTCTGTTCGAGATGAGTTTGGCTACTTGTATAATATTTGCATAACGATTTACCTTATTTATGGTTCTGTTTTTTTCTTTACGGCGAAAAGTCTTGCTTGTATATGGTTTTACTAATTTGGATCAAACTGTTGAATTAGGTTTGGAAGGTTGCAGATGCTCCCAAGAATGACAAGTATCAGCACACGCATTTTGCTCATAAAATTAACAGTTTTGATACTGCACCAAAGAAGCTTCTTGCTTCAGACTCTCGTCTTCGACCTGACCGTTATGCATTAGAAAGAGGAAACCTACCTAAGGCTGGAGCTGAAAAGAACAAGTAATCGAATATGTTAATATATTGAAAGTCAATTCTAATCTTATGGAAACTGCCATAAAAGAGTCTTATTTAAGCATATTTTTGAACTTTTGAGTCTTCCGGGGCTGTTCTCAGGATTCATCTTGTATTTTCTGCAGTTTAGAGGAAAGACAACGGGCTGAAAAGAGATGCAGAGAGGCCAAATCTGAAGAGTTCACTCCAAGATGGTTCACTCGAACGGGTGAAGTTTCAGCCACGCCTTGGGGTGATCTGGAAGTGTACGAGTATAATGGGAAATATTCTGACCATCGTGCTTCAGTTGACAGTTACCACATTGATGATGTTGTAGATCCAGAATCAATTCAGTTTAACCCATGGCAGTATGGAAATATAGAGGAGTAATGGAACTCTTGAATGACGTAAGTTTGCCCATTTTAGTTCTACAATGGCTCGATCTTGCAATTCTTTCTTTGCACTCATATAAGCCCGATGAAGGATCCTAGCAATTTCCTCTCCTGGGATTTGAGTCTCTTTGGTCGTGTGCTTTGAAGGTAGTTTTAGAAGGTGAAATCTCTTCTATTTCTGTGCCATAAAAAAAGCTGATATATTGTACTATTTTTGTCATGGAGAATGGATTCTGTTTTAGGCAATTGTAAATTACACATTTTAATCAAAATTATAAGGATAAAAATGTTATGAAGGACTTGGGAGAAATATGTAGTAGTGCTGAAATTTTTGGTAATCGATGTGAGGCATTATCTTAACTTTTAGGCCTGATTGTCTTGTTTTGAGTTGGATTATTATAGTATAATATAGGTTATTGTAATTAATATCAAATTATATTATGATATTATAATTTTTAAATTATTATTAAGATATGATTATAGTATTATATTTTACAATATTTTTGTTATTATATTTTTATTTTTCATAAATTATGTATAAAAGGGGAAAAAATTAGTATCAAATTATTATTATATAATTATATTTCTATTAAATGTTGATAAGAGAAAACACATTTATTTAGATTGTACTATTATTATATTATTGTATCATTATATTTTTATTTTATATTCTTTCTTATCCTTATTCTTGTTTTCTATTTTTTTTGGATTGTGTATATTTTATAACTAATAGTTATTCATTAAAATAAATAGAGATTTTTTTATATGTTTTTACATGTTTATTAAGAATATTAATGTACCAATATTATAATAAAAATAATATAAAATTAAAAAGATAATCATAATACATTTTATTGTTTCTTATGTATTGAGTGTCACAAATACATCAAATTAAATGCTTCTAGTTTTTATTGACGAATGTTTTTGTATCCCTATTCCTTCGATCCATATATGCATTAGAGGCTTAGTTGAGTTATTGTTATGTTCTTATCATGGTGTGTGAAGATTTGCATTAAGTTATATCCATTTTGGATAATGTTTTTGGGTCGACTAGTTATTGTGCTTTATTGATTATCTATATGTTACATTTGATACTAACTTTGGAGGATGTGTTGTGTGTGGTTCATTGACATTGACTTGGGAAAAAGTGTTGTGATGCATTTGGGTTCCCTTTATCTCTTGGGATGGATCACATTTAGCACAATTGCTTATAGTGGCCAACTTTGTGATACTCCTATAAGTTAGTTTGTTGTCATTAGTTTTGTCAAAGTCATAACAGTCAATGAAAACAATCGGTAAAGAAGGAGAATACACTAAGGTAGATAGTCGGTAAAGCAAAGTTAGTCACCAAGACAGAGCAGAGTTAGTCATCGAGCTGAGTTGGTTACTGAGCAGACGATTATGTCACCGAGCAAGATCAAAGCACATTATCGAACACACCATAGCTGACATAACAATTCAAATTTGACTACACTAAACCTGGACGCCGAGCGGGAAAACTTTCACGGTATTCAAGACAGAAGTTAGGTTGAATATTGGGATTGCACCAATATGATTGCACATGATCACGAGGCAATTCAACCAATGATATTCAAGAATAATAAATGCGTTGGGAATGAAACCAACCTTGCACTGCCTCACCTCCACTATAGAAGGAGAAGGATCTAATTAGGTTAACCGCCTTAAGATCATATAAAATGAACAAAACATAAAGATGATAGTGGGGTGCTGAACAATATACAGAGAAGAGGGAAAATATTATAGAGAGAGAAGCAGTTACAACGATAGAGCTTAAGATAGAATGAAGAAGATATAGGGTGCAAAACAGATAAGTTATTGAGTGCAGAAAGAGGTAATGCACTTGCTGAGCATTATGAGTCTGAACAACATTATGGTTGATGCATACTTGTAGACATTTTGTAATAAGTTTTTGTAATAGTTAGGATATTAGAAATCCCATCCAGTGGTAGGCCCTAACAGGTCTTATTTTGTAAATCCTCTAACCGGGTACATCTCTTAGATGAGAGATTGTAAATTCCTCTAACCAGGTAGACTGAACAAGTCTTTTGTACTCTTGACCGAGTATAATACTCCTAACAGGGTAAGCTACCAGAAGTAGCTAACATTGTAGCTCTAACCGAACAACCTTTATTCTGCAGAAGTGAAGGATTGTGGGTGCCATCCCCACCGCAATTTTTTCCTCTAACCAAGGATTTCTGTGTGACCAAAAATCATGGTGTTATGTGTCATGGTTTTCTAATTTTTTTTTATGCTTTTCAATGTTTTTATGAATGATATTCAGTTCGGTGGAAAAGGAATGAATAGTGGTTAAAATTTTTAAAGTACTGATTCACCCCCCCCCCCCCCCCCCTCTCAAAACTTACCTTTCCATAAGATTATTCCGACAATTGGTATTAGAGCTAGCCTCTTGAGATAAATGTTTAAACATCTGATAGTAAAGATCATGACCATGGAAAGTTACAAGTAATCCAAGAAGATTGATAGTCTTGATTTGAGTTGGAGAGTGCACAAGAAGTGATTGGATATATGAAAAGCAAGTTAGAAAAATCCTTTAAAGTGAGGAAGCAGTTATGCAGTAAACTAAAATCCACACAAGAGCATGTTGATACTCTTGAAACAACATCTGAAGGTAGTTTGAATGGTGAAGCTGATTCTGCAATTGCATAACTCATGGAAAAGAATAAGAAACTCACTGAGCAACTAAACTTGGCAAAGATAGATCAAGAAACACAAGCATTGAGAATGAGTGAGATACTTGACTCTAAGGGAGCGGATGAAAATGCACTGAGAATATATGAAGAAGACCAAACACAGCTGGAAAAAGAATAGATGAGAAAGACATTGAAATCATGAGGATGATGCAAGTACACTATAATATTACTGATCAACTAGTGTGCTAATATAGAGTCAGCCAGAAAACAATTTGAGAATCAAGCACTAAAGTGTGAAGTTGATAGATTGACCAAAGAGCTGAAATCTGAAAGTGAAACAAATGAGATACTAAAGAGAAATGAAGAAACACTGAGATCATTGGATGCACAACTTAAAGGTCAGAGACAACCGATAGACAAGACTAGACTAGGATTCAATAGTAAGAGCACTACTGAGAAAGGAGAGTCCTCTAATCAAGCTGACAGTCAATGAACTTCTACCCCACTGAAGTTAAGCAAGCCTAGTTGCTATTACTATGGGAAACGTGGACATATTGCAAACATATGCAGAAGCAAAAGAGGTAAGTCACCGAGCTCACCCAAATTTGATGAACATTGCTATAACTGTAACAAGTATGGGCACTGAGCACATGAATGCAGATCAAAGACTGAGAACAACAAAAAAAAGCCAAAGTTTGATGGCTACGGCAGTAATTGCAACAAGTACGGTCACAAATATAAAGAATGCAAATTACAAAAGAGAAATCACAAATGGGTACCAAACCGATAGAATATGCCAAACAACCGACAGGGTACATCCATATCATGGGACTATAACACAAGGATATCTTGTTTAGTCTGTGGAAGATATGGGCACATTGCTGCAAATTGCATGTTGTTACATGGCAGGAACAATAGAAGATCTTGGAGAAACCCTGGCATGGCATGCTTCCATTGTCACAAGCTAGGTCACCTTGCCAAATACTGCAGGTATCGAGGTATAGCTCCTACCGAGGAAGAAACATCGGAGAAACCTAAAGTGAATGTTGAAGAAATGAGAGATCAGATGAATAAGACATGGAGAAGAAAGACCATGGATGATGGAACACCATTCAGAACAATTGAAGGTACCTCGTCCTATGGATTGGGTGCAACCGAATCTACCTAATCAGGTAAGAGGTATGAGTAGGAACTGCAAGTTAAAACTCAAATCTTAAATCGGTTCCTAGTATATGTCCAGAGATCCATATGAGCATACTTAGATGTATTTGGATTCATATTGTTGAGTTTATGACTCATATTTATTCGGTATAAGGAAATGAAAGTTACGTATTCGGTAAAGTAAGTTGACAGAGCATTAATTGCTACTTTAAAGACCTTTGGAAACCCCAAACCTAGAAAAAGCCATATATAAACTGCATCTTCTATCATTGTTACTTAACGTTTTCTAGAGCAGTGTGAGCAAAGTTGGAGAACTGAGTCCTCAAGCAAATTTGAGCAATTATGAAGGTAATCCTATACCACCGTGAGCATATTTGAATCTATTCAAGGTATTTTGTGGTGTTTCCCTAGGTGTGTTAGTGCAAATGAGTCTTAGACGCAAAACCCTAGCTCAAAAGCTTTTTTATTTGACAAGATGATATAGCCCTGAAAGCTTGAAACCCAGTTGTGGTTGAGAATGTCGAGTTTGTAAATTCTAAGTACAAGCTACCTCCTGCGAAGGCAACTGAACCAGACATGATGGGAGCACTTTCGTCCATTGCAGAAAGAGTTATATTGATCGAAGACGTGCGAACTTTCACCCATTGTAAGGTTGAGATTTGTGAAGCAGAGATTGATTCATCTTACCAAAAGTTATGTCTAGACGAAAAACTAAAGAGCGATCATGTTCATCTGGAGTCAAAAGGTTTGACACATGCCTTGTATATCTCGAAGGTATTCAAGACCGAGTGGATAAGGATGGTACTTATTCGAGTACACGACCAATGTATGTGGCTAGATCAACCTATGAAGACCACAAAGGATGTGTTACATATTGCAACTGGTTACCCGATTGGAGACAAGCCTAAAGCTATAAGACAGATTGAGAAGATCAAGGATTTCTACCATTGAAGACCCCGAGTTGAAGTTTGCATGCAACATCTTGTCCTATTTTAGTACCAATTATTAGAAATATGTTGAGGCTAGGTGACTGAGAGGGAGTTGAGGCTAGGTGACTGGTAGGAAGTTGAGAAAGACAAGAGCACCAAGAAGGATACGACCACTGAGAAACCAACACCACTGAACACCGAATCGGTTCCCCAAGTGAGTCCATTGCACAACAACAAGAACCCAACAAAGATGAACCAAAGGAACAAAATGAACAGAAGGAAGCCGAGAAGAATACAAATGAGCAAAAACAGGACACACTAGGAGAAAAGAAAGCAGAAGGGAAACATGAAGTGAATAATGAAGAAAGCAAACAAGAAGAGCAAAGAGCTAGAACATGCACAAAAGAGACAACATCCGATGCACAGGATCGAAGGCATCACATTCATCAAAGAAGATAACAAAGAAGAAAAAATCAAAGAAGAGGAAACATGTAGATTTGAGTCAACCGATCATTTTACCAAATGTCAACCTATCTAGTATGGACTATGATGAAATGACTGAGTATGCTGAACTAGTGAAACTTAAGGAAATGCAAAAAAAAATTACTTCAAAAGAGGAAGAAGACTGATGTATTGGAAAGCATCAAGGATGTCTTACAGGACATTATCCCAGATGCCATCGTTGATGAAACAGAAGACATCATTCGTCAGGTAGAAGGACTAGTGGAGCAAGTCTGAAATTCAAATCAAGACACTACTGACTACATGATGAAGATTCATTCGAGGAAGATGGAACTGAATTTTTTTGAATCCATTCTAGACAACATAGCAGTTGATAAGGTATCACTTTCTGAGGCGTCTACCGAGATTGAGACTAAGTTGTCTCATATACTTTCAATATCTCAAAATGTTTGTTTTATTTCATACTTTATCAAGGATATCAAGAAGAAATATGAGTCTGTTGAGACTGAGCTGACCGAGCAGCTGAAAAATGTTTCTACCGAGCCTGGTTCTTTACAAGTCTACTACTCGAGGTTGAAACACCTGATGGGAATGCATCAAGAACTACGACAAGAAGAGAATGCGAGAAGGATGAAACTTCTAGAGTTGCAAGAACTTTTGATTCCCCACATGGAATCCATGCAAAAAAACTTGAAGAAGACCAAAGAGTTGGTCAACACCCCTGATGGTAGTTCACTTGACACCATCATTGGAATGACAACTGATGTTGCTACTCAACTTGTTATACTTCAAATACTCAAATATGCATGGGATTCATCCCTAGCCAATGTATAGAAGAAGTACACTCATATTTTTGATAAGGTATCATATATCCCACCGAGCCCTAAGAAATTTTGATTTTGGCATATTTGTCAAAAAAAGGGGACAATATAGTATGTATTAATATAGCACGTAAGGGGATAATATAGTATAAAGGGAGATATAATGGTAAGGAAGATATTGTTGGAAATATGTTGAGGCTAGGTGACTGAGAGAGGGGGGGTGAATCGGGAACCAATAAAGCTTAATCTCTTTAATCCTTTATTAGATTATCTAATCTGATTGCATGCATGAAATGAAAATCAATAAAACATCCACAAAACTTGACACAATATTTGGTTACCCAGAAACCTTCCAAATAGAAAGTAAAACTAGGGTGGGGATGGTACCCACAAGATTTATTACTACAGTATAAATTTAGCCTGTCAAAGCTTACAATTGACCACTTCTGATGGCCTGCCCTGTTAGGAGCAATAAGGACTGTTAGGTCCACCTTGTGAAAGGATTTAGTACAATACAATTAAGTATGCAACTCTGTTATGAGATTTGTAAAGGACTGTTAGGTCCACCTTGTTAGAGGATTTTTCTGATGCACCTGTTAGGATGAACCAGTAGATGATCTACTATGCAACTCTAATTTTTTGAATAAGATCAAATGATATAAAAATTAATCACCTGAATGTAATATATGAGTCTCTACTGTTCTTTATACTGTTGTAGCCTCTTTAATCAGTCTGCCACTTCATATTCACATATACACTTCTTACACTTACATTTCGATAAACAAAATACCTTATATTTATACCTTATCCAAATAAAATACTTCTGTAAGTCGGATTCTATAAGATAAATTAATATCAAACAATATAAGCTAAGTCGGCTCAAAATTGTTACTCGGGTCTAGTAATCCACTTGTGCATTATACTGGCACTCGGGCAATATGCTGTCACTCGGGCAACATACTAAACTCTGGCACTCAGGCTACTATGTATATTCAGGTCATATTGATCACTCGGGTAATACTGATTACTATTGTCTGCTCGGTCGACACTACCACTACTCGGGTTACATTGTAACTGCTCGGGTTGCACTGCTGGCTTGGTCAACTCTGTGATGACTAAGTGTTTTGGCACTAATTGACAACATGTCTTTCCATAAGGTCATCAATCTCCCCCTTTGGCATTAGTGACCAAAAACAGTTATCATACCCAAAAATTGTTCAAACTTCTAAGTCAAAACTCCCCCTTACCATATGCTTAGGTACTTGCTTGGGTTTTGACAACTGCTCTGCTACTCGGTTACAACTGACTCTGTTTTTTATTTTTCAAAATTGTTTTTGTAACACTTATATATATATATATATATATATATATATATATATATATATCTTCTCTACTTCTCTTCTGTACATGTATTTCCTCATATATTTCTTTTCTTATATACATTTCCCCCTTGTTTTTGACACAAATGCCAAATATATCTACAAGGTAATACCAAAGTAGGATAGGAAATCACTGTGTACCTTCAAAATCTGAGACAAAGTGTTGTCCCAATTATCTTGCAACACCTTCAGGATGTGCAATTCAATATGTATCTCATCTGACAACTCCATCATAAGTTCTACAACTGAAAACTTGTTGTCATGTATGAGTGTCTTGGCATCACTTGTATGCTTTTGCATTATATCCATGTGTGGAAGGAGTTGGCTCTGCATAGCTGTAAGAGATTCCCTTGTTCTTGCTTCTTCCCTTAGTAATTCTGCCTGCTTGTCAGTCAAATACTTGATCTTCACAAAGTGTGCTGAACTCGAACTTGGGTTAAGTGCCAACTGATTTGCACTTTCCTTCAAATCTGTATCTATCTTTGTCAGCTTTATCTTGATTTCCATGGTAAATTTGGAAGTATCACTCAACTTTACAAATAATGAAACAACATTATTAACTGTAGTTTCTAGAGAGCTAATGAGAGTGTTTAGATTCACTTGGTCAATTGAAATTTTACCTGCAACATTCTCTAGAACTTTGTTTTCAAACTTTCTTTCTGCCTTCTGCAGTAGTTTCTCTTGACCACTTAAATCTTCATTGAACTTGTGGACTATGTCTACAAGTTGATCCATAATAGAATCATTCTCATTTACTTCTACTTCTAGTGCATCTAGGAATATACCTTTTATGTCCTCTAGCACTCTGTTTCTTTTCTTTTCTACTTAGAGCTTTTGTTGTGTAGGTCTTTTCTTCCATAGCTCCCCAAGTATATCCATCTGCTCTACTATCAAGTTGGATAGATCCCAATTTAGAAACACAATATCTTTCTCAAGATCAATATCATCAGTATTTGTTTTCTTCCCTTTTCCTTTGTCCTTGGGATTAGGTGAAGGAACAATTTCCTTACCTTTTCCACTATCATCCTTATCCTTTCCTTCCTCAGTTTTCTCTTCAGTATTCAGTTGGAATAGGTCATTGACATTATTTTCACCAACTGTAGGGTATGTATCAACTGTAGAAGCATTCACAGTAACCTTCTGTGACTCGGTTAGGCTTAGCCCAGTAGTAGGTGGAGCCTGATGCTTGGTTCCTACTAGTCCAGATGTAGATTCTATGGACTTATCCTTGCTTGGAGATAGGATGTTCTGTATAGGTGATTGGGGCAGGGATGCCATCACTTCTACTGCTATCTGTTATGCATTGGATTCTTCAATAGTTTTCACCTCAGGTAAATCTACATCATCAGTCTTTACCTTGGGGTCTGTAATTGGTACCTCTGCCTTATCTTCTTCCTTGATTTCAAAGACTGTCTTCCATATCTTTGTTGCGGCATGCACAACATCCTCTATCTTTTTGTTCAATATCTGAAATGTCCTGAACCTTAGAGTGTGATTGTCTTCATATTTGGTCATGGCCTCTTTTACCTCTTTATTGTCATAGTAGGCATGACTTGCCTCAAGGTCTGTTTTCTAATATCCTTCTCTATTCGGACTGCATTGCTCTAGGGAACATATATTGCCTTGAATATATCTTCAATCATATGACTTTTCAATTCAGATAGATCATACTTCCATCTAGTCATTTTCTCTACAATTGCTTCCTCAATCTACTTATGTTCATCCTTAGTTTTGGAAGCATATTTCAATGATTTTAGAGAACTCACACCACTACCTTCTCTTAGTTCTTCAATTTTCTTCTCAAAGGTAGGTGGGGGCTTCTTGAATATGACTGTATCTTCTTCTTCATCTTCCTTAGGCAATATAAGTTTCCTTCTAGATCTTCTTGTAATGATGACAGGGGTATAAATCTTTGCTTTCTGCTTGGGGGCTACCTTTTTCTTCTTCTTCGGAGGTTCTTTTTCTATCTCTTCCTCTTCCTTTTCAGTTTCATCATCTTCTATCTTAATTTCATCTTCTTTACTTTTAGTGATAGAAGGAGGAGAGTCTGAAGTCTTTCCATACTTCTTTCCAAACTTTTCTAACCTCTTCTTTCCTCTTTTCAAGTTCTTAGGAATCTTAATTTCTAGTGAGAATTTTCTCTTGACTTCTTCATAGGTACCAAAGTATGGTGCTTTGGGATCAACAGGCTCATTCACAAGAGCTTCAATGATATCTTTGGTCTCATCTATGTTAACCTCATATGCAAGAGGTTTCACCCATGTAACCCTAGGTTTGACTTCCTGAATGTATACTTTATCACAGTCAACTAGGAAGAAAACATCATCTTTGTAGTCTTCTACCAACTGTTTAGGAATTCTATATCTATTCTACATCTTCTGTCTGAATTCCTCAAATATGCATCCATGATGCTCTCAAAATTGTCTCCTTTTTCAGCTATGAAATCATTTATCTGATAAATTATGGGTCTATCCTTCTTCCAAACAACTGTGCCTTTGGAAGGGAAAAACTTTTGAATATAAAAGAATATGCAGACCAGAAGTGAACCAAACTTACATGGAATAGTCTTTGATGCCCAGATGCTTTCCATGTTATTGTTCAATTGGATGAGTTGCAACTCGGCAAGGTCGAATGGCAAGTTGTTCTTGACCACTTTGAATGCCAAGTCCACAACCTCACATGGTATGTTGTTTGGTCGGCTAGAAATGTAGATTTTGTGAGAGATTACATGAATCCCAAACTTCAATTCCATGTCTGTAACTCCATTTGGTCTCATGCCTCTTCCATCCCACTCGGCAAGAGTATTCTTAGTTAGGTCATCCCGGGGCAGGGTTTTGGTAGCTTTATACTTGTCCAGCATAGGATACCCTGTAACACGGTGTACCATTGTCTTGGTAATCTTCACTGGTTTCTCCAGCCATAGATGCATGTCTTGAACATGGCTCAGAACAAACCTAATCTACTTAATCTGAAAACTCTGTGGCATATGCATGATATGTGTCAAACCCTTGACTTCAAGATGTTTATGTTCTGGCTTCAAATTCCCGGCTTCACGTAATTTCTCATATGCTTTGTTTATTTCCAGTGTACCTAGCTATTGAATTGTACAATGGTAGAAGGCTTGGATGTCGTTGATCAACAGTACCTTCAGAGGAATTAGGGAATGAGCTCCCATCAGATCTATTTCTTCTGCAATCGCTGGATGAAGCTTAAACTTAGGAGGTTCGCAGACAACATTTCTTACCAACATCTCGGATCCTTTCTTAACATTGTTGTTGGATGTAGACGCCATAATGCTCGGAGGTTTGATAAAACTTCACAACTTAAAGCTTTCGAACACAAATTTGCTCTGAATCGCTTAAGGCTCTGAATCGCTCTGCAAACTGAAAACTTTGTAAACAATAACCTTTCCAATTCATCTTTTATAAGAGATTTTACCGTTGAGTTTTCATTAAATGCTCCCTACATGGTAGCTGGCATAGTTCGGAATGAAGCTCAACAAAAACTAACTCCTGCATCCTCAAAACCATACAACCCAACTTAACTCGGTTAAGCCTGTGTAACTCGGGTGTTACTGAGATACCAACTCGGTTAAAACTATAATGTGCCCTAGTGCATCAATATGCTGATTTGGACTTGCTAGCATGTCTGGAACTGATGTAGGATAGCTTGTATGCATAGTTCTAGTAGTCTCCTTGCATATTTATTCAGAGATGGTATATCCACCCAACTCATTGCTTTGGGTGCCATTCGATCCTTCATTATTTTGATCTAAATTTTTAGGAGATTTCCTTGCCCACTGTTGACTCATCTGAGTTATGATTTTAGAAACTTTTTCTTTGCCTTTCTCAAAACTAGTATCCAATTTTTCTCTATTCATGCAATTCTTGCTTAGATGACCGAGTTGTTTACACACAACATCTCTTAGTAGGATTCCTCTTTCTAAGGTGAGTCCTTGCACAATTTGCACCAATGTGCCCATATTCACCACAATCACAACATCTACTCCATGTGTTGTAATCCCAACCGAAAATTGCTTTAGCTAGTTGTTCAGCAGGGCTCCATTTCTTAGTTCTGCACTTGGAAGATTTGTGACCTTGTTTGTTACAATTGAAACATTTTCCTTCAAAATTAGGTTTCTCAGTGCATTCGCTTGTCCTATGTCCATGTTTGTTACATCTGTAGCATTTACCATTAAACTTTGACTTTCCATTGCTCCAACACATATTTTTTGTGTGCCCTAATGTGCCACAATGATTACAAGTAGGTTTGTTGTTCTTTTGAGGTCCTTGCTGTGAGGATTCACCTTGTTCAGTATAGCCTAATCCAGTCTGTCCATGATGTCTGAGTTGAGTTTTCTCTGTCAACTGATCCATGCTTACCTGTGAATTCATCATACTCTCATTGGTTTGCCTTTCAGTATTGAGATCATTCAACAGTCTTTCATTTTCTGTCCTCAGATTGATAACTTCTTGATTTGCATTGTTGAGTTGATTTATCATATCTGCTTGTTGAAGTGGCAAATGATGGATTTCATTTTCTTTTTCCTCTAATCTTGTACTTAGCAATATTTTATCTTCTTGTGTCATTTCTCTGTCATTTTCTGCTTGATTCTTTTGTTCCACGACTTCACATATTATGACTGAATGAATTTCTTGTTCTCTCTTCAACTTTTTGACTTCTTCATGTAGATTGAGATTCTTTGCAAGTAAGTCTTCAATTGTTGTATCTTCTTCTTCAGAACTTCTTTCTTTGCATAAGTCTTCAATTCTTTCTTCTATGTAAATTTTATCATTCATCTACACTGCTAAATCTTTTCTTCTTTTCAAGGAAAAAGAGAGTTTCTCCTTGAGTTTTCTGATATGATCCATGGCCACTTATAGATCTATCTTTTCATTTTCAATGGCTTTCTCCAGTCTGTATATTTCCATTGCCTCTGATCTTTGCTCAAGCTGTCAAACTTTTGTTAAGAGAACCTTTAGCTCTAATACCAATTGTTGGAAATATGTTGAGGCTAGGTGATTGAGAGGGGGGGGGGGGGGAATCGGAAACCNCTTTTGTTAAGAGAACCTTTAGCTCTAATACCAATTGTTGGAAATATGTTGAGGCTAGGTGATTGAGAGGGGGGGGGGGGTGAATCGGAAACCAATAAAACTTAATCTCTTTAATCCTTTATTAGATTATCTAATCCAATTGCATGAATGAAATGAAAAGCAATAAAACATTCACAACACTTGACACAATATTTGGTTACCCAAAAACCTTCCAAATAGAAAGTAAAACTAGGGTGGGGATGGTACCCACAAGATTTATTACTACAGTATAAATTTAGCCTGTTAAAGCTTACAATTGACCACTTCTGATGGCCTGCCCTGTTAGGAGCAATAAGGACTATTAGGTCCACCTTGTGAAAGGATTTAGTACAATATAATTAAGTATGCAACTCTGTTTGGATATTTTTAAAGGACTGTTAGGTCCACCCTGTTAGAGGATTTTTCTGATGCACCTGTTAGGATGAACCAGTAGATGATCTACTATGCAACTCTGATTTGCTGAATAAGATCCAATGATATAAAAACTAATCACCTGAATGTGATAGACGAGTCTCTATTGTTCTTTATACTGTTGAAGCCTCTTTAATTAGTCTGCCACTTCATATTCACATATACACTTCTTACACTTACATTTGGATAAACAAACACTAGTAGAATTGGCACTTGTTTTCGACAAAAATTGGTCGAATTTTCTACCCATATTGGTCGAATGATCCACAAATGGTCTTGTCTCTATTTTTCTAGTTGAAATTTCAACACACCGTTGTTAAGGTTGAATGTTCTACGCCAATCTTGGTTGAAATTGACATTTTCAATTGGCAAGTTTATTCATCGAACTTTCGACCCATCTCGGTCAAAATGTTTGGTCCATCCGACCAGGATGCCAAACCCACGACGCTAAATTTTGACAAAGAATGGTTGATATGTAGACCAGCCTTGGTGAGGGTTTCGACCAAAGTTAGTTAAAATTTTGACCAATATGGAATTTAAAAAAATACACCTGAAGATAAATATCCAGAGTAATCACCAACGACATCTTGGTCGGTGATTAGTCTAGATATTTATCTTTAGGTGTTACTTTGCATTAATATATATGGCTGTTTATTTTGTTATGTTACTTTACTATTAGCATAATAGTTTATTATGAACTTATTTGACGCTGGTTACTAGCAGTTAAATGAGGCAATTGCAAACATTTTAATAGATTTTCATAATTAAATAATGAAATTTGCATATACTAGTGTTCTTCGTATTCAAAACAACATTACATGATTTATTATTGTAAGCCCCCTCTGACTTACGCATCTAGAAAATGAAACTACAACCTATTGGGATTGAGAAAAACCTTATAAAACAACAACAACTAAGAAGGATCACTTGCCAACAAATGCTGAATACAGGGTCCTCCAACCATTGTCATCATGATAACATTCAACCTACACTCACAAAAACTAAAATTTAAAACACAAACATCGTAGTTTTTCTTCCTCAGCTTCTCAAGGAATGGAGACTTCTCAAGTTGATCCTTATTAGTACCAGTAATGTAGTAAATATTTTTCTGGTCCTTCATTCTTGATATGTATTTGTCGAGCGATGTAAGTTTATCGCCAAATTTTGTGCTATTAAAACAGACAGGGAATACCAGTATAAATGAGTAGCATGAAAATTTTAATGATTGGAAATATAGAGTAACACCTTAGTAAGGTACTCATCCACAATCAAGAAAACAAATCATATGCTTTCAAAATGGGCAGTAGCAGTCA
>MU224742.1:2084642-2103679 GCA_018584345.1 Thuja plicata
ATACATAAATAATCAAATCAATTTCAACAAATAGAAAAGCTCTCAGAAACTATATGCAATGTAAAACAAGAATTACCTTTAGATTTTGGGAAATGAAGCTGGTTGTCGATATGTTTTCTTATACACAATTGTTATTCAAGTATGCCATGTCACTTTTTTTTCTAAGAAACTATACGCTTTTTGTTAAGAATGACAATAAGATTTCAATGAAAATACCCATTTTCTCACCTATTTCAGGAACATCCCCAAACTGATTTTTGTGATCATTGTATTCATTTGTCCTTAGACCAATATAAGAAAATGGAAATTGAGGTCTTCAATAACAGGTGGGATGCACATATAAATATCGGGAAATGACGGAAAGTACTCAGTCTCAGGTCTCTGACTTCTATTATGAGAAAACACAGTAGTGCATGGAGGCAAGCTAGTTCACACATGAAAACAGAAACATAAATAAAAACAAATCCCTCGATTTTAAAATAGCTGGTAGATAAAATTGGATTACAAATCTAGCTAGGAAACCCTAACACTAAGAATGTAATGTCGTGTCCTCTACAGTTTTTAAGGAAACATACCAGTATTGCTCATGAAGCCCTTCCAGTATTAGGACGATGCATAATGCTCATGAAGCCCATCCAGTATTCAGACGATGCACAATGCTCATGAAGCCCTTCCTCTCGCCTGTGATTCGGCTAAGACAGAATGAAGTGAGTTTGATCACTTTTATTTATTTTTGTTTATATCCCGATTTGGTCAAAATTTTGACAATAAACTTAACTAAAGTCAAAATTTTGACCTTTTCGGGACATAAACAAAAAAAAAGTGAACATCACAAGCCAAAATGGTCTTTAGTCCAAAATGATGGTCGAAAATGAGGCCCAAATGTATTAGTGAAAATACCTTATATTTATACCTTATCCAAATCAAATACTTCTATAAGTCGACTTCTATAAGATAAATTAATATCAAACAATATAAGCTAAGTCGGCTCAAAACTGTTACTCAGGTCCAGTAATCCACTCGGGAAATATACTAGCACTCGAGCAATATGATGTCACTTTGGAAACATACTAAACTCTGGCACTCTATCTACTCTATGTACTTGGGTCATATTGATCATTTGGGTAATACTGATTACCACTGTCTGCTCGGTCGACACTGCCACTTCTTGGGTTACACTGTAACTGCTCAGGTTGCACTGATGACTCGATCAACTCTGTGATGACTAAGTGTTTTGGCACTAATTGAAAACATGTCTTGCCATAAGTTCATCAGATATAAGCATGTGTATAGGGGGAGTTACACAAAATTTTGATGACTTTGAAGTTTTTGTCAAAATGTCAACTAATGCCAAAGGGGGAGATTCATACTCCTATGCGTTAGTTTATTGTCATTAGTTTTGTCAAAGTCATAATAGTCAATGAAAACAATCGGTAAAGAAGGAGAATACACTAAGGAAGACAGTCGGTAAAGCAGAGTTAGTCACCGAGACAAAGAGCAGAGTTAGTCACAAAGAAGAGTTAGTCACCGAGTGGAGTTAGTTCTGAGCAGATGATTATATCACCGAACAAGGTCAAAGAACATTATCGAACACAACAGAGTCAACATAACAATTCAAATTTGAATACACTGAACCTGGGCTCCGAGCGGGAAAACTTTCACTGTATTCAAGATAGAAGTTAGGTTGAACATTGAGATTGCACTAATACAATTGCACATGATCACGAGGCAATTCAACCAATTCCATTCAAGAGTAATAATTGTGTTGGGAATGAAACCAACCTTGAACCGCCTCACGTCCATCGCAGAAGGAGAAGGATCTAATTACGTTAATTGCCTTAAGATCATATAAAATGAACAAAACATAAAGATGATAGTGGGATGCTAAACAATATAGAGAGAAGAGGGGAAATGTTATATAGAGAAGCAGTTACAGTGACAGAGCTAAAGACAAAATGAAGAAGTCATAACGTGCAGAAAAAATAAGTTACCGAGTGCAGAAAGAGGTAATGCACTTGCTAAGCATAATGAGTCTGAACAACATTATGGTTGATGCATACTTGTAGACATTTTGGTAATAAGTTTTTGTAATAGTTAGGAGATTAGAAATCCCATCTAGTGGGTAGACCCTAACAGGTCTTATTTTGTAAATCCTCTAACCGGGTACATCTCTTAGATGAGAGATTGTAAAATCCTCTAACCAAGTAGACTGAATAAGTCTTTTGTACTCTTGACCGAGTATAATACTCCTAATAGGGTAAGCTACGAGAAGTAGCTAACATTGTAGCTCTAATCGAGCAACCTTTATTCTGCAGAAGTGAAGGATTGTGGGTGCCATCCCCACCGCAGTTTTTTCCTCTAACCAAAGATTTCTGCGTGACCAAAAATCATGGTGTTATGTGCCATGGTTTTCTAATTTATGTTTTATGCTTTTCAGTGTTTTTATGAATGATATTCATTTCGGTGGAAAATGAATGAATAGTGGTTAAAAAAATATTGATTCACCCCTCCCCTCTCAACACTTACCTTTCCATAAGATTAATCCAACACTTTGTGTAAATTATGTTTATTTTGTGGTGGTCAACCTAGTTGAGACTTTCACTGAACAAGTGTGTGTGTGTGTGTGTGTGTGATGTCCCCTTTACATGGGACATTTGAAATTAATTAAATAATTAATATTTTTAGTTGTTAAAACATATTGACAACTTAATTAAATATTTAATTGAGTAGTTAAAGTGACTTTTTATGTCAACCAAACTTATACAATAAAAGTCACTTTATTTTAAATTAAAAGACAATGAAATGGAAGGCAAAGAGACAAGCTGGAAAAGCCAAGAGTTTCTTGGAGATTTCTATAAAACTTTATGGAGAGAATTCTTTAGATCATGTTTAGATTATTTTATTGGATTTGATAAAATTGTTGATGCTTTGACATTAACAGAATAATTTCTAGAGATGAAAACCTTCAGGGATTTAACAAGAGAGCTGGACGAAAACCCGATTCTTCTTTCTTGGGAGGTAGATTCACTCAGAGTTCACTATTGTGCATATTTTCAGAAGTTTCAAGGTGTGGACGAAACCCCATTCCTTCTCATGGAATGTTTGCAAACAACATGCACTATTGAGCAGATTGGTGATTTTTCTAAGGCTTGGATTGTACTGACTATAAAAATAGTTTTAGTATTTGTTGTATGGTTATAAAGTCGGGAGAAAATTCATATTAAGAATTAATACGACAATAGAGGTAATTTAAAAAAAAAATATGCACCCAACTTATATTATTCAATGGATATTTTGCGTGGAGCCCGTCAATATTATTTAATTTCATACTTCATATATATTAATATATTTATTCAAGGCTATATTCAGAGGGGATATATTTGAAAATTCTGGGAATAAATATTTAAGTTATCAGCTTCAATTAAAATTGTGAAATTAATGTAAGTGTCAATGATTTTAAAAAATCAATTCCATAGTTTGTTTGAATAGATATTTGCCCACAAAACATTGGATTTTATAATGTTTTTGTCGTGAATATTTTTGTCATGGAAAGAAACCATTACACCTATGTGCAACCATGTCGTTTCATCTTCCAAAGATCTTGAATCTGTTGGACAGGTGTTGATTGTATCTGGCTACAGAATTTTGTGACTGAAAAACGCTGCCAAGAAATATTATAACGACACTAGTGAAACTGTTCTCATTTCTGGTCTTCATCTCAGATTGTAATGTTTGTTGGGTGTTGGAATGAGCATTTACAATGCATGGTCGTATGAATATTGGCGTTGTGTGCTCTATGAAAGACTTGCTACCTCCATGGAGATATTCATTGCTATCACGGATTATTAATTCCTAATCCTTACATCAACGATTATGTTGACATTGAAGAGATATGGGCAGACGCAACTGAAAAAATAAACGTTCTCTTTAAATTTCATTGAGCCTACAAATATCAACTGTAGCGGGATAAAACCGAGTGGTGTAATTCATTCTGGAATTACTTACATATATAGTGATAGAGGATAATTTACATTTCTGTGGGTACCTTGCATGACTGTTGTTATATATATATATATATATATATATATATATTTGCATCTAAATTGTAACCCATAATTGCAAAGCATGTGACTTGAGCCTCCCAACGCATGTTTAGGCATTTGTTGTTCGTGGACATCATTGTTGGGTGCTATTGAGGAGCATTGTAACATGAATTTGGAGATTGTTATCATAACTCTATTGTGCACTATCAGCCAACGGTGAGGACGATTGTGAGTTGTGACAAATAATATTTATTCACAAGTCAAAATTTTATCATATGAGCATTCCTGTAATGTTAGTTATCAAAACTGTTTATCTGGCTTCTCTTCATTGAGATATTAGTCCAATGTGATTTAGATATAAAAGCAATTTCTAATTTTAATTCAGATGTTAGTATCACTTTGGTCCTTTACATATGGATATGAGTTAAAAATGAATTATCTAAACTTTCAATACAACTATAATCATTTCCATCAAGCAAGCAAATTATTTTATTTAATGTCTTTGGGAGAAAGAGAAATTTTATGGCACAACTAGGCAAGGGGATCTTATAGTGGTATCAGAGCATCGAACCTGCCAACCTTTGGGTTTACATTAGATTGTTAATGCAACCAAGTTATAGGGAAATATGACATTATCAGAGGGAACTACACAAGATTTGGCAACCACCACAAGTACCTGAAGGTACAAGTGTATCTGGTTTGATTGGTTCTTCTTCTAGCTCAGAACATGTTGCAAGTATGGGTGACAGAAGGAATAACAATCCACCATGAGATGAGGCTAGGGAAGTAAGATATACTCTAAGAGGAATTCAAAAAGGACAAGAATAGGTGGCCAATGTTCTTCAACAACTTATAGTAGCTATTCAGAAGTTGAGTACAAAAAGATCTCATCGTAGTCATAGTGTTGGTGGTAGCAAAGTTGGTTCTCCACGAGGTAGAAGAGTTCACACGTGCTCTTCGGATAGGCCTTTGATGCCTACTTTTTTTATGGTAGTGATGAAGAGGAAGTGAATAACGCTGAAGAAACAATGCCTATACTTGATAACATTGTGACAATGCATGATGAATGAGATTTACTATCATACCATGTTAAAGCATATGTAAGCTTCACGGAGTTTATGGGGAAACGAAGATAAATAATGAGGACAAGGCAAGAAAGAAGGCCTAAAACTCATAACAAAGGTTTGAAGAATGCAATGAACAAGATGACCCTTCTCACATTTGATGACAGTGGTAAGACAAATGCTCATGCTTGGATACGTAAGTTAGACACCTTCGTGAGATTTAAACCTAGGAAGGAAATAAAGGCTAATAAATTTGTTACTATGCACGTAGAGGGTTGGGGCAACATATGATTGGTGGCATCATGCTCTCGTAACACAAGATCATGGATTGATCAATTCTTTAAGAAGAGTTTAGTGCTACGTTGATTGCTCTATTTGACAACAAGGCTATTGAAGTCTTCTACAGAGAATTGACACAGTTGAAATATAACGGTTCATTAGATTCCTTCATCAATGAGTTTCACAGGATCTCAATTATGGTTCCAGAAATGTCAGAGAAAAAGAAGGTAATGTTGTTCACTGAAGGTTTGAATGCAAAATTCAAGGGGATTGTGAAATTTCTTAAGCCAAACACATTACAAGATGCAATTTAAATGACAATGGACCTAGATACTTCTACCACTTCTTTTGAGCAGCCCAAAGGGAATTCCAAAATCTCTAATTCAAATTAGAAAATTGATGATAAACCTAAAATTACCCCTCCTAACATAGATTATGAGACAAGAAATGAGTTAAAGAGGATGAAAATATGTTTCACTTGTAAAGAACCATGGACTCCCGAGCATAGGTGCTGGGGAAAAGGGGAAGTATATTATATTAAGGTAGTTTCAAAGGATGGGGAAGAGAGAATTAAGGACAACAAGTGTGAGGACATTGATAATGAGGATCCCTCAGTGGGAAAAAATAGAAATAGGATTGACCAGCCTAAGGTTACCATTTCTACATTATCAGGAGTACCTTGGTGCTATCCTTTTTGATTAAAGGGAGTACTTAAGGGGCAAACAGTAGTTTGTTTGGTAAAAACTAGTGCTACATACAAATTTATTGGTGAGCAACTAGTTGTAGAGCGTGGATTATAGGTTGAGAAATTCTCAGGTTATAAAGGGATAGTTTCTAGTGGATAAATCTTAAGTTGCACCACAAAAATTCCTCAACTTAGTATTCAATTTCGCAACTACACATTGACTGATATCTTCTATGTGATCAAGCTAGAACAACTTGATGTGGTTCTTGGCATGCATTGGCTTCAGTTAATTGGTAGGTATACCTTGGATCATCACAAGATGTAGTTGGAGTTCTTATAGGATGGGAAGGAGGTAGTGTTGAAGGCTTCATCAATGGTGAGCCTAGATTAATTTCATCACACCAGATGGAGGCTAAGTTCACATGTACCTCCTTATGTTAGGATGAATATACTATTTCTCACTTGATTGATAAATCAGAAAATGAAAGAATAAATCAGTATGAGGCATTTTTATAGTTTGTTGATAATCCTTTATTTGAAGTAGACAAGGATGTGATATATGTGTATCGTCCTACAAAGTTAGCACCCATAATCGGATGTCTTTAGGACCTATTAGACCCCATTTTGGTGATTTCGAGGTCCGAATGTCTTTTATGCTTGATCACAACAACATGCATTTTCTCCCCTTCTTTTCACCATCCTCGACATCCCCATGAAATTTGAGCCCATTTTTCTTGGGATAAGTTGACTAGACGACTTGTCCCTGGGGAAAATTCAACTGATAGACTTTTCCCTAGGATTTTTGGCTCAGAATTTTCCCAGATCCCGATATAGGGGTCTTCTTCCTAGGTTTTCAATTGTGGTCGGCCTAGTTCAAATTTGAATCCCGAATTTACTATAAAAGGACCTCATATCTCCTCATTTTTCATAACTTAATAGGATAATAAGTGAATGAATTGCAAGCATTGTGGTAATCAAGTGATCAAAAATTCAAGAAAGAAAGAGCAATTGAGGATGTGGATTCAAGATTTGAAGGCAAACATCCAATTCTCCAAGTCTCCATTCTTCCAAGATCCATTCAAGAAAAGGTAATCTTCTCTAATTGATGCAAGTTTCTCTCCCATGGTAGCCAAGTAGAGGAGTTCTCAATCAAGTAAGATGGTCCATTCATTCATCCTTTTCTCTCTTCTTCACATGTGGTTAACCATCAAACATATCAACATTCAAGATCTAGGAGTGGAAATCATGGATCCATGCATTTGTGAAGGAATCCTTGATTCTACATCTCATTCCAAGGCCAAATATTTGGATTCAAAGTACATTCAACATCTTCATGGATTTGAAAAATTACTACATCCGTTCGTGAGGATTTCATACAAGGTGAATCAACAATTTGCCTTTTACATTAATTTCCTTTATACACTTTCTATCATATTTCAAGGTTCATTCCTAAATAGGGGTTTGACCAAGGAAAACCCCTTTCCACAACCTTTTTCCTCATTTTTGTATGTGTATGAATAGGTTGCAAAGAAATAGTTCCAAATTTGGGTAGTACATGTGTAGTTATAGAATTTGGGACAGTTTCATCGGATTTTGCCAGGAACTACTATTATTAATGAAAATTCCAGGACAGGCATATTCAGATCCCTGTTTTCTAGATATGTGGTTACAACAGGATCCAATATCCCAATGACAATCAAACTTAGATTCAAAGTTCAGTTTTCCTCATATCATTTCCAAGTGCACTCCTTCTTCCTTCTTTTCCTTTACAATTACTTTATTAGATCAAATATGTGCTTTACCATATCACATTTATCCCTTTAAAGAATTTAAATCCCCCTTGTACATAGATATTGCATTAGCACCCTTCCTCCTTTTAGTTGTGCTAATCAATTTTGGTTCAAGGGAGGCTTTGTATTCCAATGTATACTAGATCTTGGTGACTGATCTACAACTTAGCTTTTTTCACAATTTTATTCTATACATTTTTGGTGAACCCGACTCTCTTACATACCTTTGATTTGGTGGTTAGATCCTCTTTGTGTGACCCCATTTTGTGTGCAAATATTGACATTATTCTATGCATATGTTGACCTACCATACATTTTGGTGAGCCATACATTATATGCATCTAGATCTATAGTTTTATTTCTTTATAAATCTTATTTACTGTCTAAATCTACTTGTGTATGCCTTACCTTACATGTTTACATTTGATAGTTAGATGTGTCTTTCATAAAATATTTTCTATGCTTGAATTGCATCTATTTTAAATCTTACAATTGCATTAGATCTATATCCTTCCTTTCATTCTCTTGTGCATGAGTGTTATCACTTTGAGTCCTACTTATAGCATTCTGGTTAGGAGAATCTGTAGACTTATGGGTTCCTTTGATCTAGAGCCTTCTCTCTTTCCTAGTAATGTTGATGAGACCAACATGCATACTACTGAAATCAATCCTACCATGGAGAATAACTCTTTCCATTATTCTCATGATGACAATGAGGCTTTTAAGAGTTCCTCCTGTGCAAGTCCAAAATCTTTCCAATGGATTTAAAAAATTTGAACAATGGTTAGGACAAGAAAACCCTAATCCTGAGGTCATTTCCATTTTAGAAGGATTAAGAAAGACAATTCATAATGATGATATGGCATTAAAATCTTGTGTAGTATCTCTCATCTCATTGATAATAACGTTAAGCCTCTTAGAAATTGTGCTCAAGAGCTAGGCTTCATTCCACCTACCACTAGTGTTGAGACCTCCATGCCTATTTATACTTCAATTCCTAGTGTCTCCACTTATTCTCCCCTTATCATAAAAAATTCCACTCAAAATCTCAATCCTACACACATTAGCATCCCTCATCCTGTTGCTCCTTCTATTCCTTCTAGTGTGCCATGAGTTTTATTACCTTCATCCATGCCCACTTACCATAGTGTGTTGTTTTCTTATTCCACCATTCCTTTTATCTCTCATAATGCTCCAAACCATTCAAATATATCTCCTCCTACCATTCTTTCTAACGATCCTACCATTAATAGCTTGTCTCAAACTGTGTCTTCTTTGCAACAATAAATTTCTTCAATGACTAAATCAAAGTTCAAAATCTCTACTTGTGATATTGCTAGTCCTTTGTCTTTGTATATCATCTGTGTTGTTATCCCGCAATACATGGAGATTCCTCATCTTGATACTTATAATGGTAAGGGTTATCCTTTGACACATGTCAAAACTTTTCAAACCTTGTGTAGTGATTTTTCTCTTGACCATAGGTTCATGGAAAAGTTATTTACTAGAACCTTTCGAGATAAAGCCTTGAAATGGTATGTTCTTTGCCTCCTTATTCTATTGATTCCTTCCAAAATCTTTCTAATGCTTTCATTTAACAATTTCAAAATAACTTTGGTCCTAAAATTTCTTTGACGTATTTAATACATTATAAACAAGGTGTTAAATAAAAAATGACTGATTTCATTAGTATATTTAAGCATTTGCATTCTTAGATTTCTTATCATGTTCCTGATATTGATGTTCAACGCATTTTCATTGATAATTTACAAAAATACATTAGATATAAGATTCTAGTTTATGAATTCTCTTCTTTTACTCAATTATGTGGAGTGCTTCATAATTATCAACTTCAACTGAGGCAGTTTGAGAGAACCACTCCAATGGCTCTGTTTGATAAGAGTGATGCCGCATCCAACAATTTCAACAAGTTTTAGAAACCCAAAACGTTCATCAAAATCAACAACTCATCCAAAAATGTTGATGAGCAAGTGGAAGCATCATCCAAAGGTGTGGCTCCTTCAAGTCATCTATCTTTAGACCCACTCGTAATTTTATTCATCTTTCTGAATCTTTGCATAATGTGATGTTGAAGTTGATTAATTATAATGTGTTAACACTTACTCCTATCAAACCAATTGACACATCCAAACCTTTTCCCAAAAAATTGATCACAAAGCTTTCTATCAATACCATCCTCAAGATGGTCATGATAATGAAAAGTGTTTCCATTTGAAATATGTTATCCAAGACCTCATTGATTCTAATGCTATATCTGTTGAGGGTGTTAATGATCAAGGAAATTTTTTTCTAGCACCTCCTAATCAAAACCTCCAAATGTATACCAATCCTTTACCTTCTCATTCTACCAATACCATTGACTCTACCCAACTTTCATCTTCCTCTTTCACTTAGTTTATTGACTATGATGATAAAGTTCATGAAGCCAATCATGTTGTCAACCTTATTGATCAAACCAGACCTAAACCTAAACATGAGGCTGAGCTTTGCATTACCTTTGACCCTACTGAGACAATTAAAGCACTTGATGGTCCTCTCCACATTGTTGCAAAGGTTAATGACCTTCATTCTCATGGTGTCCTTATTGACCCTACTTGCATGGTGAATGTGATAATTGAAGAACATCTTTTTAGTAGATGATTGCAACGTGAGTTTTATGATAAATCTGTTGTTATGATCTAAACTTGCAATGGTCTCCTTTATCCTTCCTATGGTTCTATATCATTTCCTATTGAAGTTGGTGGTAAAGTTTTAGATGTTACCTTCACTGTGATCCCAACTTATGATCAATTTCAAGTCAAACTTGGTCTTCCTTGGTTTACCTCCATGAAAATTTTGGCCTCTCCTATTCATAAATGTTTGAAATTTCCTTATAATGGAGAAATCATGACTGCTAAACATAGCCTCTATCATCCTTTAGTGCCTCAAGAGTCTGTTGAACTTGATTTATTTTGGTCTTCCATGCCTCAACCAACCAAAGCATGTCCTGATAACCACTTCCAATCATATCAAGCCTACAAGATCCAAAAGATTTTTGAACTTAGAAAACCTAAGGATGTTCCATCTCTTTGCCCTGAATGTGTACTTCTTCCTACACCTTCTACACCTCCTCTATGTGCTTCTACTACACCTCCCATATCTTATTTAAGCATTATGTTGACGTCGTCTCTCAACCTAGTGTGATTCATTCCGTTCATCCCCCTAAAGAAGAAAAGGACCCAATGATGATTGATCTTAGGCCTCAAACAACTTCCAAAAAAACCAAATGTAACTTTCATGCTTGTGATCGTCATTGTAAACGTCATGCTAGAGACCACCAACATGCTTCCCAAAACATTTATTCACCTCAAACATCCACTGATGCTTTGATTTCTCTTGATCGACCCATGCTTGAACCCAAGGAGGAAGTTAAATTGAAAAAGATCATATTGAACAAACATGATAATGCTATTTGTATCTTAGATTCTATTATAATTAATTTGGATGAAGAAGATACTCTTGATAATGATTCTTTTGATGATCATACTAACGATTATATTCATGCTAGTGATTCCAATGACATGTATGAGCTTATTAATGTTAATCATTATTTTCCAACTATGTTTTAACAACAATTATCTATTACTCCTAGTAACCCACAAAGTGACCCATCTTTACAACACAGTCCTTGTTTGGAACTGGCTATTGTTCCATCTATTGTGCTTTATGTTGATCCTCTTACGAGTTTCCCACCTTCCCTAACAATACAAACCAAGATGGGGGGGCAGGTCGTACACTTGATTAGCTCCTCTTGTGATGTGGATTTTATGTATTTTCTTGTTTGTCATGATGCGCTTCCCCTGTGATGTGTTTCTTGTTATATGTTTTGTTAAGATTTCTATAAACAACCCTTGTTTCTCTATTGGCACAAGGTGATAAAGGAATCACAATTTCGTATACATTCTTCTATTTGAATCTCACTTATTTTATGTGTTGTTGCATGTTATGTCATGCATGTTCCACTATTTGTAAATGTGCCTTTGTGATGTCTGATTGGGGATGATGCAAAACAGTAGCTACCTATTCTTTTTGGTCTCCGTGATGCTGACCCAAAAAGAATCTTCTTCCTAACTCTTAGTGGCATTCTTCCATTGTGCTTGTAGTTCTACTACCTTTGGGGAATGATGACATGTCATTTTGATATAACATCTCATGTATTATACTATGATCATACTAACCCTAGAGTTAGTAGATCCCTTTCCTACTCTCTTTTGTCATGTGCTTATTTTAATTAACTTGTCCTTTCTTGGGAGCATCTCATAGTAGAAATGCCTATTGTGGATGCATGTATGCTCCATTAAAACCATTGCTCCTGTTAAGGTGTTTGCAATCTCTTTAACGTGGGGGCATACACTCCGCTCTATGTTTCACACTTTGCACACACTTACACAATGATTCAATGCATCCTCTCTTGAAGATGACCAATGAGACAATACTTTCCTTTTGTTCATTCTTTTCATTGGATCCCTTAATGGAAAAATATTTCCTTAAGGACTGATCCTTGTTCCTTTTGATCCCAAAGGAGACAAAGCTTTCCTTAGGCCTAATCAATCTTTTGTTAGATCCCTTAACAGAGACAATGCTTTCCTTAAGGAATGATCATGTTTGATGTATTGACTAGTATAACACAACTTGCTAGACCTTCTGACCTTCAATGTCATCTTTTGTAGCATTTTCCTTTTGTGTGGTCCATAGTAAGACAATCTCTTACTAGTCTAGTGATCACCTCTCTCTCTCTCTCTCTCTCTCTCTCTCTAGTGATGTCTTTCTTATCTTGGTTTTGGATTTGATGAAGACTTGAGTCTCTTGGGGGCTTGATGTTTCTTTTTCCCCTTGACCTTGATGAGATCATTCTTATGCATTAGATCTACTTTGTCGTGAGCATGATCTCATCTCATACTCCCACTAAAGTAGGGGCTAAATGTATCATCCTAAAGAGTTAGCACCCATAATTGGATGTCTTTAGGACCTATTAGACCCCATTTTGGTATTTTGAGGTCTGAATGCCCATTATTCTTGATCATAACAACCTCCATTTTCTCCCCCGCTTATTTTCACTTTCCCCGACAGCCCCGTGAAATTTGAGACCATTTTTCTTGGGATAAGTTGACTGGCCGACTTGTCCCTGAGCATTTTGGCTCAAATTTTTTCCGGAGCCTGATGCAGGGGTCTTCTTCCTAGGTTTTCAATTGTGGTCAACATGGATCAAATTTGAATCCCAAATTCACTTAAAAGGACCTCCTTTCTCCTCATTTTGCATAACTTAATAGGGTAATAAGTGAATGAAGTGCAAGAATTGTGGTAATCAAATGATCAATATATCAAGAAAGCAAGAGAAATTGGGGATTTGGATTCAAGATTTGAAAGAAACCATCCAATTCAAGATCTTCAAGTCTTCATTATTCCAAGATCCATTCAAGAAAAGGAAATCTTCTCTGATTGATGCAAGTTTCTCTCCCATGATGGAAAAGTAGAGGAATTCTCAATCAAGCAAGAGGATCCATTCATTCATCCTTCTTTCTTCTTCTTTGCATGTGGTTATCAAGCATATCAACATTCAAGGTCTAGGAGTGACAATCATATCCATGCATTTGTGAAGGCAACCTTGATTCTACATCTCATTCCAAGGTCAACTCTTTGGATTCCAAGCACATTCAAGAATCTTTTGATTTTGAATTCAGTTGTTCCAAGTTGTGAAACGGAGCTACTTGCAGATTTATTTGGGATCCTGGTATTGATATGCAAATTCATGATGGCTTGAAGACAAGTAATCTTTAAGGAGAGAGGACTGTAATGTCCCTTTTATGAGACATTTGAAATTAATTAAATAATTAATAATATTAGTTGTCGAAATATAATGACAACTTAAATAATTATTTAATTGAGCAGTTATAGTGACTTTTTATACCAACCTGATTTATAAAATAAAAGCCACTTTATTTTAAATTAAAAGATAATGAAATTGAAGGCGAAGAGACAAGTTGGAAAAGCCAAGAGTTTCTTGGAGATTTCTATAAAAGTTTAGGGAGAGGATTCTTCAAATCATGTTTGGATTTTTTATTAGATTTGATAAAATTGTTGATGCTTTGACATTAACATAATAATTTATGGAGAGGAAAACCTTAAGGATTTAATAGGAGAGAAACTTGTTCTTCTTTCTTGAAAGTCGGATTAACTTAGAGTTCACTATTGTGTTTATTTTCAGAAGTTTGAAGGTGTGGATGGAACCCATTCCTTCTCGTGGAGTATTTGCAAACAACATGCACTATTGAAAGATTGGTGATTTTCTAAGGCCTAGATTGTACTAACTATAAAAATAATTTCAAGATTTATTGTATGGTTATAAATTGAGAGAAATTTTATATTAAGAATTGTTATGACAGTAGGAGTAACTTAAAAATGTTAAGTGTGATTTAATTTCATATTTCATATATATTAATATATTTGTTCAAGACTATATTAAGAGGGGAGATATTTGAAAATCCTGGGAATAAATATTTAAGTTATCGACATCAATCAAAATTGTGGAGTTAATGTATGTACGGATGATTTTATTAAATTAATTCCGTAGTTTGTTTGAATAGATATTTGCCCACAAAACATTGGAGTTTATAATGTTTTTGCTGTGAATGTTTTTGTGGTGGACGGAAACCATTACACCTATGTTCAACCATGCTGTTTCATCTTCCAGAGATCTTGAATCTGTTCGGTAGGTGTTGATTGTACATGGATGGAGAATTTTGTGAAATTGTCCTGACTAAAAAATGTTGCCAAGAAATATTACAGAAACATTATAACGACACTGGTGAAAATTTTCTCTTTTCCAGTTGGGCGAAGGAATCGTTGTCTTCATCTCAGATTGTGATTTTTTTGGTTGTGGGAAACAATCTGAGTCTTTGCATCTTTGAGTGTTGGAATGAGCATTTGTAATGCATGGTCGCTGGGCAAGATTATGAAGTGTATAAATATTGGCGTCGTATTTCTTCCAGCAAGCTGTGTTCTCTATGAAAGACTTGCTTGCTCCATGGAGATATTCATTTCTATGAGGGATTATTAATTCCTAATCCTCACATCAACGATTATGTTGGCATTGAAAAAGATACAGTTTCATATGGGTAGATGCAATTGAATGATAGATGTTCTCTTTAAATTTCATTAAGCCTGCAAATATCAACTCTAGCCGGATAAATATGAGTGGTGTAATTCATTCTGGAATTACTTACATATATATAGTGATAGAGGAGAATTTACATTTCTGTGGGTACTTGCATGGTTGCTGTTATATATTTGTACATCTGAATTGTAACCAATAATTGCAAAGCACATGACTTGAGCCTCCCAACGCATTTGTTGTTGGTGGACATCATTGTTGGGTGTTATTGAGGAACATTGCAGTGTGAATCTAGAGATTGTTATCATAACTCTATTGTACACTATCAACCAACTGTGAGGAGGAGGATTGCGAGTTGTGACAAATAATCTTTATTCACAGGTCAGAATTTTATCATTTGAGCATTCTTGTATTGTTAGTAATCAAAATTGTTTATCTGGCTTCTCTTCAGTGAGATATTAGTCCAATGTGATTTAGATATGAAAGAAATTTCTGATTTTAATTCATATATTCGTATCACTTTGGTCCTTTACATATGGATATGAGTTTAAAATGAATTATGTAAACTTTCAATACAATTATAATCATTTCTACTATACAGAAATTTTCTTGTACAATTAGGCAATGAGATCTTATTGTTTGTGTGTGAGATTTTTTAAGTTTGGATTGATAATGAATGGTGTAGAAGTATATGTGATAGGGTAGAAGTGCAAATATCATCTTGTGATGCACATGATCATATCCTTTAGTATGACTTGGTTGATGAAATAGATGTGTGTTGTGTTCCCTGATCTTTATCTTACCCTGAAGCAGTGAGTTTTAGTTTGCAAATCCTTTTGTATCTTGCCTTGAGATCTTGTGTCTCAGCCCATGAGTCCATTATAAATTTCCCTAAGGTTGTGTCTTAGTTTGGAAGTCCAAATCAAGAGCACGGTGATTTTTCTCACATTCTATTCTCCACGTGTTTATTTATCTTTTATTGATGGTTGGTTGAAGTTAAATGATATGTGTGCTCAATAGTTGTGTTTTATAAAAAAGATAATATAAGATAGTATAATAAAATTATAATATTAATGAAAATATAATATCACATAAATAATTATAATATAAGATAGTATAATATAATTAACTAAAATATAATAATATCATAATAATTTTATGTATATCATAATAAAAATAATATATTTATTATAATATAGTAATAATCTAAGCATAATATTATAAAAAAGTTATATTAATAATGTATAAAATCTATAACAGTTAGGTTAAATTATAATATTATATAGTATAATAATAATGTAATATTAATTATAATATAATAATATAACATTTTTATAATAATAATAATATAAAAATATGAATATACAATGAAATTTTTAATATGAGATAATATGATAATAAGATAATATTTATTATAATATAACAATATTATAATTGTAATAATTTAAAAATTAAAAATTTAATAATACTATAATATATAATAACATTAATAAAAAATATTCTATTGTAAGACTGGTGGAACTACAGAGTTGTTTGAAATCTTCAAGGGCTGGAGTTAGCGTTTCGTTCCCCCGCATGATACAAGGTTTCAGTGGATCTAGATGCAGAGGCTGAGGAGGAAGGTGTTCATAATATTTTAGTTTTCTCAAAGCTAGGGTTTATTAGATACTTAGGGGAGGGGCCTATGACTGAGTTTGCATGACTTGCATATTTGGATATCTGCAAATTGGAAGTCTATTCTTAATGGACGCGTCTAGATTTACCCTGCGGCAGGGGGATTTTTTTTTTAAATATTCAAGAGAGAAACAAGGTTTTGTGTGAACATCTTTAGAGTTGGGAGGACAAGTTTACTCTGATGTCAAAACCTTGACATCCTACCTTTTGTCCAACTACCAATATTTTTTTATAAGATCCCAGTATGGGTGGGACTTCCTAACCTGCCCTTACATTTTTAGTTTGATTCATGGATTGAGGTGGTTGGGAATTCATTAGGGAGATTTTTTTATGGTGCATGAAATATCTTCTAATCTTCTTCATTCTATATTTGCTCGTATTTTGGTGGAAATGGATGTATTTGAGGAACTTCCTGCAGAAATCTTGATTAAAACCTCATAAGGTTGTCAGTTTCAACCCTTGGACTACGAAGGGGTTCCCTTTAGGTGTAAAGATGCTTTAAAACATGGCATATAGTTGCGCAGTATCTTGAAGATAGAGTTGCATAGGCTATAAAACTGTCGAATCTACAGAACCTGTAACAAGATTAATGAATCCAACCACAAATATTCAATATGATTGCATAAATCCTACACCTAATCAAAAGAGAAAGACAAACAATGAAATCAATCATGCATATAAAATAAATTCATACAAAACCATGCATAAAAGACATCACCGTATTTTCTCCTTTGTTTCTCTTCTTTTCAATGCAACGTGGGCTCTCAAATTCGCTCTTAATATGATGACATGAAAATTCAAGAATTGTGGTTAGAAAATAATGAAGAATCACCTTCATTTTATAGATTTCAGGATTCCAACAGACGTTTTAAATTAAAAGGAAATGATTGACAATGAATGAATAGGATTCAATAAAGTTGATTTATGGTGAGAAAAACAAGATAAAACTGAGTGCTTTATTTGAGATGTAGATGAAATTGAAGAGTTAATTAGAATTAAATAATTATTTAATCATGTGCATGAGAGAATGATAAATAAAATAAATATTTTATTTATTTTAGAGGAATGTTTTCTTCAAAAAAGTGAATAATTAAATAAATTAAAAGTTTTTTCTAATTAGAGAAAATTTGAGATAAATAAATAAAACAAAGATTTTATTTATTTTTAGAAGAGATTTTGCTTTCTTTGAGAAAAAAAGTGAAATAAATTTAAAAACTTATTTAATTATAGAAGATTGAGATAAATAAATAAAATAAAGAGTTTAATTTATTTTTACTGAAGACTTTGCTTTCTTTGATAAATAAGTAATTAAATAGATTAAAGAACTTGTTTAATTAAGAAGATTGAGATAAATAAATAAAATAAATTTAGCATGAGCTCACAACGTAGTGGTGGTTGTGAGCCCCAGTAATTGGGAGGTTCAATGTTCGAACCACAACAAGTGCAATCAAGCGAGATAGTCTATGTTGGGCACAGGAGTCGGAAGGAATTGTTGGTCAGCATTATTCATGGTTCAAATTTCACAGGCAGCACTCAGCGTATGCGCTGCATAGCAGTTACGAGAGTCGGAAAGGATCATTGACGTGGGAGTGCACTGTACTTGCAATGGAGGAGTTTGAAGATAGTGGTGTTCATGTTCCAGTTGTCAGACCCTCGTTGGTCGTGGTGTGCTCGCGGACCCTGACGACCTGGGCTGGTGTTCCTGTTGGGCTCGCTGGATCGCAGGTCTGATGTGATGGTTTCATGGGGATGAGGTCCCCCAGATTTGTGGCCTCACTGGTTATCGCTCGAGTGAAAAGCATCTACTACCGACCAAAAAATAAATAAAATAAATTTTTTATTTATTTTTAGGAGAGATTTTGCTTTCTTAAAAAACAAATATTTAAATAAATTAAAGAATTTATCTAATTATAAAAGACTTATTTACTTAATTAAACAATTATTTAATTATGAGAGAAAATGGAAGAAAGTATTTAATTAAATAATAAATATTATTTAATTAAAGTAGATGAAATTTGATTTATTAAATAATAAAAATATTTAATTAATATTTGAAGAAAAATAGATAATTAAATATGAGAAGGGAGGAAAATGTTAATTTTTGAATTCAAATTAGAAGAATGACACTGAAACAATCAAATAATTAAAATTATTTAATTAATTGAGAAGAATGTTAGTAAAATTTGTGCTTGTAGATGTGGGACAATTTTAGGTGTCTACTGTATGTGGTAAATTTGGCCTTGTTAATCTACCATACACTTCAACATAGTCCTTCTTCACCAGGTACACACAAGACTGAATATGAGATTATTCATCCTGTCTGCCTGCATG
>MU224742.1:2127029-2159244 GCA_018584345.1 Thuja plicata
AGCCATGATCTCCTTACACACAATTCAAGATACCGACACATCAACATTATTTGCAAGAAATACATTTTACAAAACAAATAATAAGAATAGGAATTATCCAAGGTTGAGACACCTTATTCCTAACATTGGCTACTCAGAAGAAGGATTTGGAGAAATTTTAGAGTGATAAGATTTGAGCCAATGAGATGGAGAAAGCTTTCATGGAGGCTTCATGTGAGATGGGTAGTTTAGATGATTTGGATAAATGGGAAATAAAAAATACCTAGGCTAAAGTATTGATTCTCAAAATTTAAAGAAGATCCTTAGACCTAGGAAAGTTTCCTTAGTTTGGATGACAACAAGGGTTTTGTTGAGAGAGTGAAGACTTACAAGATGGAGCAATGGAAGGGAGCAGGTTTCATGTTCAATTCAAACACACATCACTAGAAGGCCCTTGCATTTTTTTCAAAGTTTGGATTACCTGAAGGTTGTTCCCCTCTATCAAGTCAACTTCAAACATTCTTTTAGTGTAGGCAACAAAAAAACTAATAATCGCTAACAAGGTATATATATTGGTTAGTTTTTTTTTTTGCAGTTAAAAGGGTATTTTGACTGTGGGGAATGTCTTATCTTTGAAAAATTTTCCCCTTGGGTGTCATGGTTTGCAACGTGGAGAAGCATGTGGACAATCATGGCTCTTTTACAAGGGTTGATATGGAAGAGGCTCTCATTCTATTTCATAAAATATAAAATGGTGATGTCAATCAGTTATTTTTCTCCAACATTGTTTCAACTTGTGCCAAATTGGCAATTATTGAACATGGTATGGAGCTTTACCAAAAAATTATAATAAGTGAGGTTTCAAAGATTCCACTTATCATAGGTTTGGTTTCTTCCTTGGAAGAGTTTGGGGATAAGGTCTTGAAAGATTTTGTGAAGGAGATTTAAAAATCATTTGACAAAAGTGGTATGAATGCCCTTAGTTTTTTCAAGTGGGCAAGTTGGAAGGTCCAAGATAAGAAGAACACCCTTTGCACCTAGAATATAATGGTGGAAAGGATAAATGGTTTTATGCAATGTGGGAATACATTAAGGTCATGAAGACCAAAAGAGACTCTCTCATCTGATAATCCTTAGAGGATCATAAGTTTTTCATTATTATACAAGGAAATAGTTTTTGAACCATCGATTACATGATCACCGAGTGATAGCATTCAGTCAAGCACAAAGGTCACTGAAACAGTCAAGCGCATAGGTCACTGAAAAAGTCTTAGCACAGTCATCACCAAAATTAGTGAACATGGATAGCACTATCACCAATAGATAGATTACTGAGTAAACTGAGAGCATAGTCTAAAGGGTAAACCGAGCACTAGTTTATAGAGTAACCTGAGCACCAGTCTACCGAGAAACAATTTTATTCCCGAGAAAAGCAGATCTGAAATACACGTCAAATAAAGCACTTTAGTCTTAAATATATATTTATGCTTAGCTATAAAATAGTTTCTTGAGGATCAAGTAAAGCATAAGTAATATTTAATCAATTTAACTGATTGTAAACATGCAAACTAGGAGATCAAGGTCAATATGTAAACCTTTGATCATAGAGTTTTTCTTGTAAAGTGTGAAACCTAAATAGTTCAAAGCCTTTGTATATATAGATGTATAATCAATCAAGAACATGATGATTGTAGCCGATGAAGACATCTATTGATCAGACAGAGAGTTTCATGTAGAAGGACAAAACGGAAGAATTCAATTATGAAGAACTAGATTCAAGGCTACCGAGAAGAATAGAGGTATTATTGATCACAATTAGGTGATACATAATTTTGAGAACTTAAGGGATCTGTATTCAGAAATTCAAGATTTCAAGTTATCAGGTCATAGTATTTTTTACTACTCTCTAACAATTGTAACAAATAGAAGAAATCCTTTAAGAAGGTAGACTTAACAGTCTTATTGTAAATCTCTTAACTGAGTGCACACTTAATAGTGTTGTTAAAATCTCTTAACTGAGTGCACACTTAACAGTGTTGTTAAAATATCTTAACTGAGTAGACTTAACAAGTCTAACATTTTACTCCTAACAGGGTAATATCATCAGAAGTGATCACAACTTTTAGCCTTAACCGACACCTTCTATTTTGCAGATAGTGAAGCTTTGTGGGTTTCATCCCCACCACAGTTCTTACCTTCTAATAGGGGTTTTATAGGTTACCAATTCTTGTGTCATGTGTAACTAAGTTTCATGAATGTTTTTATGATTATTTACATGCACTTACATTTATGTTTTGATATTACATGCATAAGGTAGAAAAGCAATATGGTCGATAATACAAGAAAATATTACTAAGGTTAATTGATAAAATTTTAAAGGGTACTAATTCACCCCTCCCCTCTCACACACCCTTCTATTATTCCAACAATTGGCATTAGAGCTAGATCTCTTATTTGGAAAATTTTAATCACTTGACAGAAAAGATCATACAATGGAAAGGTATAAGCTTCATAAGAATATTGAGAATCAGAAGTTGGAGATACAGGTTTTCTTTAACCAATATAAAGAAGCAAGAAACAAGATGAAAGAATTATTGGTTGAGAGAAAAGTCATGGCATCTCACTAAAATGAAAATTACTATCATGAAGAAGAGGTACCTGATTTATTTGAGTCATCAGGATCTACATCTGACACATCTGAAGGAAGCATTACAAGTCTGAATGAAATTAATCAACACCTGACTGAACAAGTAAAGGTACTAAAAATTGGACAAGAGACATGGATGGTAAGAATGATTGATATTATGAATAATGCTTGACAAGCTGAATAAGAAAGAACATTAGCTATTTATGACAGGAGGAAGATTACTGAAAAGTTGCAAGAGAAAGAATCTGATATATAGAGACTAACTGACCATCACATTGAAATCACCAATCAAATAGTTCTTATGAGTCATGAGGCCAACCGAGTGAACATAGAACTTAATGGAAAATTGGAAGCTATTGGTGAACTAAAAGAAGAAAATGAGAAACTAGAGCATGAAGTAAGGATTCAGAAACAACATAATTATATGATCAAGAAAGATGAAGAAACTACAAAAAGAATGAATGAATTTCTAAATGGACAAAGAATATTCAACAAAAATACCAGTTCAGGGTATATCGAGCATGCAGAATCATCAAACCAATCTGATCAAAGGAATGTCTACACAAATCCAAGAGCAAAGAAGCAGTCATGCAATCACTATGGAAAACTAGGCCATACATCAAATGTTTGCAGGAGAAAAGCTAAAGGTATTCCTAAATCTACTTCTACATTCATAGGTAATTTTTATAACTGTAAAAAGGATGGACACAAAGCACATGAATGCAGATCTAAGGTAAAAAAACCAAAGAAGGAATCCTACATGGAAAAATATTGTCCTACTTGAAAAATTCATGGCCACACATCTCATGAATGCAGGAAAAAGAAAAAGCAAGTATGGAAACCTAAAGAGAAATAAAATGCATATCAACCAAGAAGCGTTGGTAACTCATATGTTTGGGATTACAACACATGGGTAAATTACACAGCATGTGTAGATATGGACACATAGCTGCAAACTACATGAGGAAATGATACGAAGATCAAGGAACTGGACTAACTCTGGAATGGCATGCTTACACTGTCATAAGGTCAGTTATCTAAGCAAGGACTACAGAGACCGAGTGACAGAGTCAAGCGCTTTTTCAAATGGAAACACTATTGAATATATCAAGAGAATGAGAAAGAAAATGTGGAGGAGAGCCTCAAAAAATGCTAATGTTGGACCAAGAAATGCAGTTGGTGACACCTCATCTAATGGATTAGGTGATTCCACCACCCCCACCTAAGCAATACAAGTAAGTATGAAATTTCTCTATACAAAAGGTATATTTTACATCAGTTCCAATATTCCTTGATAATATGCCAAATTAGCATGAATGGAGATGCACTGTGGTATTACTTGTTATAATTTTGTGAATCCAGTCTTATCGGTCAATACATACTGATTATCGTCAGTGTACATATGAGAAACAACCAAGTTGTTAATGTAAACTGAGCATTGTCGGTAAATATGTGAAAGACAATCAAGTTTGCACTACATACCGAGCACCATCGGTGAACATGTGAAAAGTACAACTAAGTTGTCACTTACCCTGAGCATTGTATACTCACTAAGGATGAAGACTTTGGTATGATACCCAAGGGTCTTTGTTACATCGACCAAGTGGTAGCTGAAGAATTCAATGCACCACTTAGGTTATTTTATATAAATAGGGCAACAAAGAGCTCATTCATTCACCAAGCGATAATGTGAAAACAACAGAGCAAAGAAGAGAGACAAAGAGTGACAAGATTGTAGATCATTTCATAGCAGATTCAAAGGCTACTCTGATAGATTTCAACCATCTACAACAAGGATCAAGTGAGTATCTAGACTCATCGAGCTAACAATTTATTTACAAGAAGCCCTAAATATTTTGTGAACAATGGAAACTACCTTGTGAGTCTCAAAGATCAAGAACACAAAGGACCAGAAGATCAACCTAATTAAGAACACAACATGTGAGGAGCCTAACTATAAGTTTTTCCCTGAGGTTTTTTCTCAACCCGATGACAAGGGATCATTTTCAAGTATACCTCCTAGGGTTTTGTTGGTTGAATATATATGCACATACATCCACTGCAAGGTTACAGAGATCAGAGATCTTGAGATTGAAGAATCTTACCAGAAGCTATGCTAAGATGGAAACCTAAAAGATGAACATGAGAACATTGAGGTAAAAGGGTTAACCAATGCCCTACTGTTCCCAAGAGAGTTCAAGACCGAATGGATACGCATTGTACTTAGCCAAGTACATGATATAAAAATGTGGTTGGATGAACCAAAACCGATCACGAAAGATGTGATTCACGTTGTAACTGGTTATCCAATAATCGACAAGGCAAAAGCGCTAAAGAATCCTTCACGTCCCGACATTGAAAAAATAAATAAGGGAGAATTGGATAAAGAGGGTTGAAACTCAATACAATCATCGACCCCGAGATGAAATTCAGTGCTGTGAGATTGGGTACAAGATATTCCAAGCTAGTAGAATGAACAGCATAGCATGTGGAGCAGTTGACACTACTTATAAGATTGTGAAGAAGGGACTTCAATTGGACTTATATGAGCTACTACTAAAGAAATTGGAGGAGAATATGAGAATAATTAGATCAACCAAATCTAACACATATAAGTTTGGTTCCCTCCTTATGTGCAAATTCTTCTATTTTTAGAATTTCTTCCCCTCTGTCAGTAATGTCACTTGGGACACAACCCGACCAATAACTGCACAAATTAGTGAATTGATTAAGTCACTAGGGGATAATTTCACATCTATAATGGATGCATACTTCACCACTTTCAAGGATAGAATGTAGAAGATAATGAGAATCCCTGCACAACTGATTGAACAATAAAAAGATGACATATGTTTCATAGTGGACATCAATACAACACTTATCAAACCAGTTGTACCGAGAATAGCATGGTTACCACCATTAGACTATGAGATCAACATTGATCAGGCTACAAAGGCTATTAAAGCCTTACTGAATGAAACAATGGACAAATCATTGAGAAGATTTGGCACATATGAGGAAGCCAAGTCTAGAATCAAGACTGGCTTAGTAGTAAAGAAGATAGACTGAAAGAAACCAAAAATAATAAACACTCTTCAAAACAAACTTTCAGTAAATGATGAAGAGATGGAACAAGATGACACCGAGGGACAGTCACCCGCCAGTAAAGATAAAGAGATAAGTGATTTAGAGTCTACTGAATCAGATGCACCCCCAGCCAAAAATACCAGAACTACCAATGTGACAACTGCATCAAGAACCAGGAGTAAAACAACAAAAGAAGCAGACTCACCACCAGTAAAGAAAGGTACTATGAGTACTTATAAAAAAAAAAGCCTCAAACCAGGCAATCATTACTGAGACAAAGAAGGAAATATATAAGAGGAAAAGAAGATAATGATGATACTGCAGAAGCAGAAAGAGAACAAAGACTCCAAACAGAGAAGGACAAAATACCAAAAACAATTGATGAAATTGCAGAATCAATCATCAATACAGGAAACATCTCATATCACAAGATTAAACAATGGACTACACTGTCTCTCAAAGATCATAATAAGATAGAAGAGGCCATAATTAAGGCAATCATTGTATACAAGTATGTACCTATACAATTCAATAAGAATATTCCACAAGAGCTCAATGATAAAATATTAGCAAGATGGACATATGCCTTGCACACAAAGAAAAAAAAGAGGGAAAGATCCCTAGTTACATTCATCTCACCCGAGTCAACAACTGAATAAATTGATTCAACAATGAAGGAGCATGCAAAGAAATTTTCTACAAAGATGAGAGCTTACAAAGTACTACATGGAAGATTAGAAGACATTGACAATGAAAGCAATGAGATTTGGAATGAAATCTTCAATCCACCCTAGCAAGTACTAGCTCTAATCGAGACACCTCACATTGAGGAAAAGGAGGCCACACCAAGCCCTAAACACATTTTCATCAATGACACTAAAGTTGTCAATCTAGTTGATTTGACAACAGAGGCAAGTAAGTCCATGGATGATGTACCTCAGATATTACAATCATTAGGGGAAACACTAGATATCACAATAAAATATATTACTCATATTGATTCTGATGATGATCCCAAGAATTATGAAGATATAAATGTTACCACCGAGAAAACAAAGGAAAAGGAGACAATGGATGTTGCACAGTCAAATGTACTAGGTCACATGCCTTTATTGATACAAGCTATAAATATTATAACATAAGAAAAAGAGAAGACACATGAGCCTAATGAAAACATACCAATGGAGAAAGGTGGTGACCATGGGGAGAAAAAAGATACAAATGAGAAGAAAAAAGATACAAGTGGAGAGAAAGAACCAAGTGATACACCTTCCAAGGAAATCGAAGAGGCAAACAAGGCTAGAGATAAAGAAAATGTTGATGTAGAGACGTCTACTACCGACCAACAGTTCAATACTAAGAAGCATACCAAAGGCACCACACCTCCCATACAATCACCAAAATCAAAATAAATAGAGAAGGAACTTGCTATGGTACTACATTCCCCTGCTTCCAGCACCATATCGAAGAAGAAGAAGAAGAAGAAGAAGAAGAAGAATAGTAAAGCTCCGGTCACACTTGAATAAATCATTGACATACCCAACTGTGATCCAAGGACACTGGATCCTGAGTCACTAACTAAGTATGGAGAACTATGCAAAAGGAAGGCAATGCATGACAAGCTCAAGAAGGAGCACAAAAATTCACAAGTCCTAGATACTACAAAGGAAATCCTATTGCAGATAGTACCTAACACTCAAATTGATCAAAACACACCAATCCTTGATCAACTAACAGTTCTGACTGAGGCCATAAAATCACAGAATGTAGAAGCTGACAAGGTAATTGAAGAATGTGTGGAAGAGAAGTGTCACTACAAGCTCACATAGAAGATCAGCCAAGAATTGGCAGAAAAAAAGGTAAAACTTTCTGAGCTAGTAACTACATTGGAACCAATAATATTAGAAGTAGTTAACTTAGTTCAAAAGTTGTGCACACTAGAGAATTTCACTACCGGGCATAGTGAAAAGATAGCTAAAATAGATGGAGATCTTAAAGCTAGTGCACAAAGTCTCACAACCGAGGAAAATGCATTCCAATTGCATTATGAGAAGATTGTAGAATCAAAACGGTTGAAACTTGAGATACAAAAGGTTGAAATAAAAATCAGAGATGAGGTAACCAAGCTCCAAGCTATGTTACTATCGAATCTCACATTGTTCTTTAAACACGTGACTTTGGAAAAAATATTAATTTCCACCCTAGAGATGTCAGTCAACAAGAGTATATATGACATGCACGCCTGAATCACTTTGGAGCACATGACCCTTGAACACCTCAAGGAGCAATGGGAGAAGCAGATGGTAGACATTCAAAAATCCAATGCCCACATATTTGATAAGTTGTAAGTACTACACCTTTGTCATTATTTTCAAAAAAGGGGGAAATGAATGTACCAAAAGGGGACAATGAAAAAGGGGAAAATATATACATAAAAAAACAAGGTGGAAAATGTATATACCTCACAAGGGGAAAACATGTACATATACTATATTGAGGCATGCACATAGGGGGAGTCATTGACAAGGTAAACACTTGGTGTATATACTGATCATATCAATTTTTTATACTAATGCCAAAGGGGTGGATTGATAATCCTTAAAGGATCATAAGTTTTTCATTGTATCATCATAAAATGGAAGCACTTCCATTTAGGACTGGTTTAGCCCTCCGAGTAAGTGGTTTGGGGTCATGTCAAATGCCTTGAATGGGTCTTTGACTTGGATATGGTTTTTCCCCTATTCTGCCTTGTTTTCCACTTCTCTCCTACCTATTTATGGTATCCTGCTCTGAAATCTTGAGGTTCTTGACCTCAAGGTCAAGGTCGACCTTCTGGGTCAAGGTTGACCTCGACCCTGACCTAGGTCAGGGTCAACCTCGACCCTAACCCAGGGTCCAAATTTCAAATTCCATAGATTTTTAGCTGTCGAGGTTTGGAAAGAATTATTTCCCTCTTCTAGGTCAGTTGTTTCAGACTTTGAGGTAATGACTCTTAAAAATATATTTAATATAGGTCCACTTATATGGGTATAGGCCTAATTGGAATTTAATTCTCCTATGTTAGCCTCTCTAGAAGTTTGTTCCCTAGACTTGTATATAAGGAAGCCTTCTCCTCTCATTTTTTATCATCGACACACATGAACATCTACGCATAATCTATTGAAGTGATCATCTACTTTCAAGCATTCAAGCCTTCAAGCATTCAAGCATTCAATTCATCAAGGAGATCCATTGGTAGCCATTGAAGGATTCAAGCTCTATGGAGCCCTCTTGTTGAAGATTTCTCCATCCACATCCATTCAAGCTTCTTCCTATTCCAAGATCCATTCAAGATTAGTGTTGAATATCTAAAGGCAATTGATTTTAGACATCCTACATCCTACATTCTACATCCATTTGACGCATTCATACTTGTGGATCCAAGGATTTGAATCCTCCACAAGGGTTTCAACATAAGCAAGGTGAATTTTTCTATTTAATTTTTGTATTACTGTAATTTAAATTCTATTATAAGGTTAATTCCAAAACTATGGTTTGACCAAGGATAACCTCTCCCCCCAACAAACAAAACCATTTTTCTTGAAGGTGCAGGTACAGAATAGCAAATTACAAAGAAGATTTGGATACCCTTTTTGACAAACTTTTGGGATCCGCGAACAGAATTCCCGACGAAGCAACGCGGGTCAAGGTCGACATAAAGGGGTCAAGGTCAAACTGTATTTGGGTCAAGGTCAACCTGGAGCTGAAAAGGAAAATATTTCTGGGTTTTCTCCATCTCTGTGTTTTTGTTCTATATCTGGTTGCATAATTTCCAGAAACTCGGTACAGACATCAGAAAATAGCAATTTCCAGATCTGCTATACTTTGAAGTTAGTATTTGTCTTCAATTCATTTCAATTAAGGTTTGATTATTTCAGATATATTACACACTTTCCTTCTCTCCCTCCTCAAAAATTGGGAATGTAAGGTTTTCCTCTTTCTTCTTATTTCCAATTGATTGATTCATTTTTGCATTGACCATTTCCTTGTGGTTAATCAATTTGGATCTTTCCTTTGTAAATTTGGGGCTAGGAGGATAATCTTACCTTCCCCAAAAAATTTTAATGTGAATGGATAATAATTTTATTTTTATCTTTTACAATCATTAGAATACAAGGAAACTGTTTTTGAACTGTCAGTTACATGATCACCGAGCGATAGCATTCAGTCAAGCGCAAAGGTCACTGAAACAGTCAAGCGCAGAGGTCACCAAAAAATTCTTAGCACAGTGATCATCAAACTTAGTGAACACCGATAGCACTATCACTGATAGACAGTTTACAGAGTAAACTGAGAGCACGGTCTACGGAGTAAACTAAGCACCAGTTTATAGAGTAACCCGAGCACTAGTCTACCGAGAGAAAGTTTTATTCCTGAGAAAAGTGGATCTGAAATACACAGTAGATAAAGCACTTTAGTCTTAAAAATAGATTTATTCTTAGCTATAAAACCATTTCTTGGGGATCAAGTAAAGCATAAGTAATAGTTTTAATCAGTTTAACTGATTGTAAACATGCAAACTAGGAGATCAAGGTCAAGTTGTAAACCTTTGATCATAGATTTTTTCTTGTAAAGCGTGAAACCTAAATAGGTAAAAACCTTTGTATATATAGATGTATAATCAATCAAGAACATGATGATTGTAGCCAATGAAGAAATTTATTGATCAGACAGGGAGTTTCATGCAAAAGGACACAAAAGGAAGAATTTAATTATGAAGAACTAGATTCAAGGCTACCGAGCAGAACAGATGTATTATTCATCATAATTAGGTGATACATAATTTTGATAACATAAAGGATCTATATTCAGCAATTCAAGATTGCAAGTTATCAGGTCATAAGTAAATTTGACTACTCTCTAACAATTGTATCAAATAGAAGAAATCCTTCAAGAAGGTGGACTTAATAGTCTTATTGTAAATCTCTTAGTCAAGTGCACACTTAACAATGTTGTTAAAATGTCTTAACCAAGTAGACTTAACAATTCTGACATTTTACTCCTAACAGGGTAAGATCATCAGAAGTGATCACAACTTGTAGCCTTAATCGACACCTTCCATTCTGTAGATAGTGAAGCTTTGTGGGTTTCATCCCCACCGTAGTTTTTACCTTCTAAAAGGGATTTGTTGCGTTACCAATTCTTGTGTCAAGTGTAAATAAGTTTCATGAATGTTTCTATGATTATTTACATGCACTTACATTTATGTTTTGATATTACATGCATAAGGTAGAAAAGCAATATGGTCTGTAATGCAGAAAAAGATTACTAAGGTTAATTGATAAAAGCTTTAAGGGTACTGATTCACTCCTCCCCTCTCAATACACACCCTTCCATTATTTCAACACTCATCATGTACCATCGTAAATTGTAAGCACCTAACATGTGTCTACAATTTCATGAATTTTTAGCACCCATCTTAATATGCTTTCATAGTAAGAATTCATATGACACTTAATGGACATCTAACTTCAAATATAATTCCTCTATCATTTCAATTTATTTTTTAAATCAAGGCAAGCCCTTATTTCTAAGTGTGATCCTCTATTTTTTGTCCAATTCAATAATTTATTTCATGACCTAGGCCCTATGTTACCATTTGTGGCCTTTGTGTTCAATCCTGATCTCGGAATCAGTTTTACCTTGTAATATGGCATCCCCTAATTGTTTGGGACCTATGGTCCTAATTTGAGCTCTAATTGGGTGGAGCATAATGCCTAGGGAATTATGTTCCTGGGAACATAATGCGCAGGGCATTGTGTTCCTGGGAACATAATGCCTAGGGTGTTGTGTTCCCCAAAGATTAGGCTAAAATTCAAATTGGGGATCCTTCTTGGTGATTTAGTGGAGTATTTAGATTTATGGTTAGACTTCTCAAGTTTTAACCCCTAAGATATTGTGAGAGGTATATAAACACCATATCTCTCCTCATTTTTATCCATCCATTATTGTCAAGAATTCACATTCATGATCAAGTAATCAAGTTCAAGGATATAAGGTAAGCATCCAAACATCCAAGATCTAGAATTCTTCTCAAGCATTCAAGGTGTTCTTCTCAATTGATCAATCTTATTTCCCTCATTTAAGGTCTAGTAAAGGATTTTTTTTCCAAGGAAGGAGATACACACACATCCACATTCATCCAAGTATTCTCTCTTCTCTCTCCAATCAAGCATTGTTACAAACTACACCATCCATCACATAATTTTTTATCTTTCATGATTTCCATTTGGGTTTTTATGTTAAGTAAAAGCTATTGCATCAAAAATGTTGATCACATTCAAAGAATTATTTGCATTCCCAAGGTATGAGATATTCCATTTTTCAAATCTAGTCTCTACTATATCACTAATATATTTTACCCCACTTTCTGACGAAAATGTGTGATGGGGCATTATATTTATTTTTCTTGGTCGGATTATAGAAGGAAATTTTTGATTTTTTTAATCCATGCCCATGTTTGTTGGAATTACAATGAAAAAAGAGTCAATGCCCATGTTTGTCGTAATTCTGACAAACACGAGCGTAACTTTAAAAAAAAATTATTTATATTCATTATGTTGGTGCTAGAGAGCAGTAGTGTTACACGATATAGATTACACAAAAAAATAGGTGACGGAGGGCACAAATCAACACTAGAGAGAATTAGTGTTACATGGCAGAGACCATACAAAACAATAGGCGATGGAGGGCACAAACAACACTAGAGAGCAATAGTGTTATGCGGTAGAGACCACACAAAACAACAGGTGAAGGATGATACAAAATAACACTAGAGACCACCGAGGGCACAAAACAACATGCAATGAAGGGCACAAAATAACAAGTATGAAACCTTGGTTTCATAATTTTGACCCGTGAGAAATCCACATGCAATATGGATGAAAAATGGTACCCTTTAAAAGAGAATCCACGTGGAAAATTATTCTTTTTTATTGATTTTAATATAGATCAATCAGGTTTTGAATGGAGGACCTCTCATTTGATGTTAAGAGTTTATTATAGATCTATTAGGATTAAAGGGGCATATATTTCATTAGGATTTAAGGGTTTTTTCCTTAGGAAGATGTCGAGTATAGTAGGCAGACAATATGCAATCCTAAATAGATAATTATACCAAATGATAAATGCAATTGTAATAAAATCAAGACAAAGACAATCTAAATGATAGGTGGAATAATATTTCAAAACTTCAAAAGGATTTAGGGAATTTTTAGAAGAATTCACGATAGAGTTGTTGAAGGAGAAAAAGAGTCCCATGCATGGAAAATTACAATGCTTGGTGCTTCAGGCTTATTCATGGGTAATCTTATCTTGCAACAAGGGAGAAAACAATTGTCAAAGATATGTTATTCAAGAGTTTAAAATATCAAGAAAAAAGGAGTAAATTTTTCTCAATGCTTATGACATATGGCATAACCCTTTTCTCTAGAAGGTTTCTTATTCCCGCTAAGAGTTCATTTTTCCAAAACTCTTTGAATCACATGTCCTATATTTTTGCAAGACAGGTTAGGGTAGTAAGAGTGAGATATAATGCTCAAGAAATAATCTACCAATAGTTTGGTGAGATGAAAAATAACTTGCAAGTGTCCAAGGAAAATTGTTGAGTTGGAAAAAAGATAGAGAGGATGTAGGGGGCTATTTTGACCATGTTTACAACACTTTGAAAGAATCTATGAGCTCTTTAAAGCCTCTAAAGGTGTATATACATGGTCAAGGAGTATTTTGAAGCAATTATGTCATATTTTGGAGCATTTTCAAGGGTCGTTAATGACCAAAATCAATTGAGTCCCATGTAGAAAAAATATGAAGACCTTTTCAAGCATTTAAGAACTCATTCTATGCAGCTACAACAAGTGGACCAGGTCTCTCTTTCATCACTCCTCGTAGATACTCTCCTATATTCTCTCATGTGTAAAAGTGATATAATGAAGCTTAATCTTAGTTTTAGGCTAGTTATTGCTATTATCTTTGCAAATTATTGTAGCTTTTAGAGCTATTTTAGGAAAACATAACATACTCATAACTCAAAATTAATCACTGTGTGATTGAAACAATAATTGTATCATTGTTTCTCAAGAAAATTTTAAGAATTTTCAATATCCATGGTTGTAGCACCATCTTTCTGTTAATAAAAATCAAATTATTTCCTTCAAGGGTTCTCTTTTTTTGAGTGAAAACGCATGTTAGATATGTACTTTTGTGAGTTCATCAATTCCTCAAGTGAGTGTATTTATTGAAACGCATTAGGATAGGAAAATAATTTCATTCATATAGGTTACTTGTTTTGTAGATAGTGGAAATAACTTCAGTTTTGAAAACACTAGTTATTCCTCAAGATTGATGAAATTTAGAACCTTCATGTAAAATGTGGATGCATGAATCTATGCAAAACTCTCAAGTTGTGCAAAAGCCTTCTGAATAGTTAAGAAATTATATACCAAAACCTTAGTGGATATCTAAAACATAATTTTGATGCATCACCTTGGTAGCTATAATTTCTATTTTCAAAGCTTGGTTTAGAAGTATTTTCAATATTTTTCTTCCCCCTTTCCTTTGAGAAAAACAATAAGAGTAGTTTTTAGGTGAGGGATCATTAAACATAATTTTCTCTTCAATGATTAATTTGAGTTTCCTAAAATGAGTCACAATTACACACTTAGAAGGAGAATGTTTAATGTTTCAAGCATAAGAACTATCCAATGATTAGAAGAATCTATAAAAATAAAGGTCAAATCAAAGGAAGAAACAAAAAAATCTTGGAACATATGAACATTTTCCTGATTCTAAAAGTAAGCTAGGATTAGAGTTAATACCTTCGGGTGAGTTTTTCAATAACCTTATCAACTCTTCAAAAAATGTTGATGATTCTTTATTTTGTGTTAATCTTGCTAAAACTATTAATTTGCATAAACCTTATGAACAACTCTCCAATATCAATCTCTTTCCAAAGATTATATTTTCACCATAAGCCTTGACTTGCATTATCCTATCCTAATTAACTAGGACCAATGTGACCACATATTATTAGATGAAGTCCAAAATGATGAGGCTCTCCTCACACTACTTGGTGGGAAACCATAAAAGGGATTTTAAATTTATCTTCATAATTGAACATATTTTGGGGAACAATAAAAAAAAAAAAATCTCTATATAATAGGAAAAATATAAAAAGTTAAAGAATTAAAAATCTAAAGTACCCATTTAGGACTCAAAGGATATATCATTTTATGAGAATCCCCTTACTCCATAGAGGTTATACGATAGATCAAATCTCTTAGTAGAATACATCATTGGAATTAACCAGAGCATTGGACATGATCAAAATTTAACATAAATCATTTCTAGCATGAACTTAAAAGGACAAGTTCACAATGTTCATTAGGATATCCTCTTAGAGTATTTTTATGTGTTCATTTAGTCCTATTTAAAAATCATTGGCTTACATCCTTCTATTTTCATTCATCACTTGGTTGTCAAACCAAATACTAAATTGGTAAAGAAAAATATCCATTAAATGCAACCTAATATTTCTCTATTGGTTAAAGAACTTACAAAACTATTGGATTTATTATTCATATTTACTACTTATAATATATCTCTAATATCATACTAATTGAAAATAATATTAAGTCCATCTATGTTTTTGTTAGTAATAACTGAGGGGGGGGGGGGGGAATCAGTGGCCTAAANTATTCATATTTACTACTTATAATATATCTCTAATATCATACTAATTGAAAATAATATTAAGTCCATCTATGTTTTTGTTAGTAATAACTGAGGGGGGGGGGGGTGAATCAGTGGCCTAAAAAATATTCTAATAATCAACCCAAAAACTTAGTACCACAATATTAAGCCTCTAGTTATCTTCAGCCCTATAAGATGAATGCCTCCAAATACTTTTATCAAATTACTACTGCTCGAAATGCTTTGTTAAACCTTCTACTGTATGTTTACCAAATAGCAGTCTGTTAATTTACCAAAAGACAGTAAATTATCTAAAGTATATCGATCAATATAGTTAAGTTATGTGTAATGAAAAATACTAAAGTAATGAATCATAAACACATTAACACATGGATTTTTAATGTGGAAACCCTGTTAAGAAAAAATCACTTGGAACTGGTTACCCAAAATCTCCACTCTTCTAAAGTGAGCTCAGTGAAGAGCCAACCCTGTTAAAGGTACAAATACACTGTTAGGTGTGACCTTGTTAGAGGATTTAAAATTTTAGTCTGTCACTTGATATTGGGCATCTCTATGCTACCTTCCTTGATCAAACACTCACTTGGCCTGTCAATAGGTATATGGCATCTCATGCTATCTTCATGATCAAACTTTTTGATACTCCTTGGGATGTATCTCAATATAGAAAGGATCTTTAAATCCCGCTCGGTTAAGAGACTTTCTGAATCAATGGTTAAAGTGAAACAATACGATCTGTTCACATATACAGATTATACTTGTAGATTTTCAAATCTATTGTAATCTCATAAAACTATTCTGATCAATATATCTCAGTTTATACCTTTGCTCCACTTTGATTCTGCTCGGTGATGTTGTGCTTTGTTGCTCGGTGTCCACATAAAAATTTAGCTCTTTCCTCATCTTGATTGATCAGGACTGTATGAAGTTTCTCTTCATCAGTTTCTCATCAGCATCCTCTTTTCATTCATTCACACACACAATTTGTAATGAATTGAGTTGTCTCTTTATAGACATGATATCACCGTTGTTAGGTTCTTGATTTTCTTGATCTTGGCATGATCCACAATTATTTCCAATTATATTTAAAGAAAAACTCTTGTTTTATCTCTCAGAGATCTTCTTACCAACTAGACAAAACAACTTTAAATCCATTACTTATCTCTGGATTTATCTTGTCGATGAAAATAAAGATAACTTCTAGTTAAGTCTATATTTAGCTCTGCCAGCTAGATATTTTGTCATTTCTAAACTCAAGTTAATTTTGTTGTTTAACTCTTTAATAGCTTCGGTCAACACTCCAATTCTCCTCGGGCTTCTCCGTCGGTTAACACTATGTTTATGGTTGTCGGTTATGCTTGTAATTCTGCTCGTCAGTAATGTTTTTCGGTGTTCTTGCTCGGGCATCACTGTGACTTGACTTTCGGTGATCTATGTCCATCGGTGTTCCACTGACCGTCGGTGTTTGAATTCATATTGTGAATGTTTGTCTTTTATGCATTACTGAAAGCATAATATTTATCTCTTTGATTCTCTGAAGCCTTTGACACTTTGATTATAACTGATTAGATTATATCAAGTTGACATCAATGACAATACAATCCATTAACTGATTTAATGTCTTGCATTATCCTTCTGCATTTTGGTGATCAACTTAACATCTTCAAACATTCAATCAGTTACATGTCATCAATCTCTCCCTTTGGCATTGATGGCAACATACTTCATTATCATACTATACTATCGCTAATACAATATGAGATATACAGTTTCATCAAGCTTTCCTAATGTAACTTATTACAAATGTCTGGCTCTCAATAAGCTCAAAAATAGCTTGGATTTGTTTCATGTAGAATGGTTGTCTTCAATCTTCAATCCCTTCTCTGGATAGATGTATCATCTGATATCTTTGTTCTGGTATGTGCTCTGCCTTGACTGTTCCTCTTCCTGATAACATATTTTTCCTTTGACAACAATCTTTCTCTTTGTCTTAACTCTCTCCTTTTGTTACTTCTATCCCTTAGATGGATATTTCATATGTAATCAATTTCTCTCCCTTAAAATATTGATTAACTCTTCTTTCTGATTCTCAGGAACTTCTCTTCATGGATAATGATATAATCTTTTATGATCAATGAGATAATCTCTCCCTTATGATGATGAAATAATCTCTCCCTTTATGAAAATGAGATCATCTCTCCCTTTATGACAATGAGATCATCTCTCCCTTTATATGATAATGATCATCTCTCCCTTTATGTGATAATGATCATCTTTCCCTTTATATGATAATGAGATCATCTCTCCCTTTGACAACAATGCCAAACAATATAATCATCTATATCATGTTCCATCCCTTTGCATAATATATTCCTTGAATTTCCCTATCCATCAGCAATACAATGTTCAATTTTTTGGTGTAGATTTGTACCTTGCAATCTACAGATGTATCTGTTGTCATCCATCTCAGTGTTTGCATCAACATGACTGATCTTCAAATTTTGTATAGGCTGATGCAACCTTCTAGTCAGCTTACTGATCGATAGAAAAGGGTTGGACCCCTAGTCTCTATCTTAGGTACTCAAATGTATCCTTTGGCAATGTCTTGGTGAATATATCAGCTAACCATTCCCTTGATTGAACATTTTCTAGTGTCACTTCCTTTTCTTGCACTTGTTCTCTTAGATAGTGATACTTGATAGCAATATTCTTAGTCTTAGCATGCATGAATGGATTTTTAGAAATGTTAATTGCAGTGGTGTTATCACAGTAGATAATTATTGGTTCAAGAATTTTCATATTCACACCTTCTAGTAATTGTTTGATCCATGCAATATTGGAGCAATTTACAGCAGCATCCACGTACTCTTCTTTTGCAGTAGACTGAGAGATGCATCCTTGCTTCTTGTTGATCCATGTGACAAGTCTATCACCCATGAAGAATGCTCTTCTATTTGTTCTCTTTCAGTCATCAATGTTTCCAGCCCAATCAGCATCTATATAGACTTGTAGCTCAAATTTTCCTTCTCTTTTATACCATAATCCATAGTCCTCAGTGTTCTTCAGATATCTCAGAGTTCTCTTGACAGCAGTCATATGTGATTCTTTTGGATTAGCAGAGAATCTTGCAACTATTCCAACTGCATGTGCTATATCTAGTCTGGTGTGAACAACATACATCAGTTTGCCAATCATTGATCTATATAAGTTCTAATTTACCTCATGGATTTGTCTTCTTTTTTTAGCTTACATTCGGTATCCATAGGTGTTCCAACTAGTTTGGAATCTTCCATCTTGAATATTTTCAGCACTTCCTTGATGTATTTGGACTGAGTGATATATATGCCTGCACCTTGTTGAAGAATCTGTAGACCAAGAAAGAATTTTATCTCCCCAAAAATAGACATTTCAAATTCGTTGCTCATTTCATTAGCAAAGGATTTGCATAACAATTCATTTCCCCCAAAAATGATATCATCAATAAAAAATTTTAGCAATCAAAATATTACCATCGGTATCTTCTTTTAAGTACAGATTGTTATTTTCACTTGTTCTAACAAATTTTATGCTAATGAGATATGAGTGAAGTCTTTTATACCAAGCTCTCGATGCTTGTTTCAATCCATACAAGGCCTTATGTAGTCTACATACCATGTTTCTCTTGTCTGGATCAACAAGCCCTTCTGGTTGTTCAATGTATACCTATTCTTCTAGTATTCCATTTAGGAATGTAGATTTGACATCCATTTGGTATACCTTGAAACCTTTAAATGTAGCATAAGCAAGTAAGATTCTAACTCCGAATATAGCAATAGGTGCAAAGGTTTCACCATAATCAATACCTTCTTCTTATGCATATCCCTTTCATACTAATCTTACTTTGTTTCTAGTGACTTCTTCATTCTCATTCAGCTTGTTTCTGAATATCCATTTGGTACCGATGACATTCTTGTCATCTATTATCAATACTAGTGTCCATGTATTGTTCTTCTCAAATTTTTCTATTTCTTCATCCATAGCACTGACCCATTCTTCATTCTCAAGTGCATTGTTAACAGATTTAGGCTCAAAATCACAAAGTAAACATCTAGTGTTAAGTGACTTACTTCTTGTTCTTGTTCCAACCTTTTTGTTTCCTATGATTTGATTCTGAGGATGATGTCTTCTGACATACTTGGCAAGTTTCGGTTCATCTCTGTGTTCATCATTCTGATCATCTTCTTGATCTTCGTTCTCATCTCCATTGCTGGGAACATCATCTTGAGGATTTTCCTAATTTTCAGTAATTGGAGCCTGATGCTCGGGTGCAATGTTCTGATGCTCGAGAGCAAGACACTATTTCTCAGGTAGAGTGTCAGGTTCTGTATAAACAAACCTATTGTAGTCCTCTGGTTCCTTTTTTCTTTCCTTATCATTCTTTCCTGCAAATTCATTTATTTTCACATTTTCACTTTCAATGATTTTGTTAGATGACTTGTTGAGACATTTATAAGCCTTGCTTTTGGTTGAGTACCCTAGAAAGATACTTAATCACTTTTGGAGTCAAATTTTCCATTTCTATCATCCTTCAATATATAACATTGACTACCAAAGATTTTGAAGTAACTTACATTGGGCGTATGACCATACCAAAGCTCATAGGGTGTCTTCTTTGTGTCCTTCAATTGTACTTTGTTTAATGTGTAGGCAATAGTACTGAAAACTTCCCTCCAGTAATTTTGAGTGATGCTTTTCTCAATCATCAATGTGCTTGCACAGTCAACAATTGATCTGTTTCTCCTTTCAACAATTCCATTTTGTTGTGGTGTTCTCAGTGCAGAAACCTGTTGTTTGATTCCATGCTCATTATAATAGTCAGTAAATTCTTCTAAAGTAAATTCTCCTCCTCTATCGGACCTTAAGAATTTCAATTTCTTTTCACTTTGTTTTTCTACCATTGCTTTATACCGTTTAAACATCTTAAATGATTATGATTTATCTTTTAAGAACATGATTGTCATCATTCTAGAATAATCATCAACAAAGAGAATAAAATACCTATCTCCATAGTATCTCTTTCTCCTCATGGGTCCACATAGATCTATATGGACTAATTCTAGAATTGCATTAGATGTATGGGTTTTACTCTTGAAACTAGACTTTGTCATCTTACCTTTTTGACAATTCTTTCACATGATATGCTCAGGCTTAGTCATGCTCGGTAAGCCTCTGACATTCCTCTTGTTTCTTATCTTTATCATGTTTTCAAAGTTCACATGACACAATATTTTGTGCCACAACCATATGTCTTCATTTCTAGCCATTAAACAAGTGGTGTTAGTGTCATCAAGATAGAAAAGGTTACCTTTTGTCTGCTCATCGGTACCAATCAACCAACCTGATTCATTAAAGATCTTTGCCTTCTTATTTTCAAATGCTACTCTGTGACCTGAATTGTTCAACTTTGAAACACTTAAAAAATTATAATTTAGTTCTTTTACCCAGTAGGCATTTTCACATTTTATCAGGTTATTCAACATTATAGTTCCTTTACCTTCAACTGGACAAGTGTATCATTTCCCATTCTCACTGAACCACCATTATAGTATTCAAAATTCTCAATTTTTTATTTATCACTGGTCATATGGTGAGTGCAGCCACTATCTATGATCCATACATCATTTTTACTAACTTTAGATATGAGTGTAGTTTCTACATACCTTTCTTCATCTTCATCTAAATCATCCTTCATAGCTACAAATACCATCTCAATGTCTTCTTCTGATTTGGTGTCAGTGTCATCAGCTCTATTCTCGGCTAGGTAACGAGCTTTCTTCTCTTTGTCCTTGTAGTCTCAGGTATCTCTCTTGTCAGATTTTTGGTTACTTTGGTAATCTCTATTATCACCTTCATCAAACTTCTTCTCATATGATCTATCATCTTTTCTTCGGTTTGGACATCTTGCAACAAAGTGTCCAACCTCTTTACAATTGAAACATACAAGTGGTAATTTACCTTCATATCTACCTTTGCCTCTCTACAATATTTTGGCCATAAGTACTTCAATCTCATCAAGTCCTTGATCCTCATTATCACTGTCACTATCATTTCTAACAGCATGCCTATGACTTGAGTTACTTATCTTTAGAGAAGATTTGAATGCAGATTCTATAGATGGTAAGACACTATTGTCAAAGTTATTCATCTCAAATGAAATTAGTCTACCAATCAGACTATCTAGAGTAACTGTATTGTTTGCAACTGCTCTCATTTTTTGAATAGTAGAAAATCTAATAGCATATATAGGCAGTAAGGTTCTTAAGATTTTACTTACCACTATCTCCTCTTCAAGTTCACCTCCAACTCCTCGGGTAGCATTTACTACCTCTTTGATTTTGCAGCTATACTGAGTGATGTTTTCTCTTTCTTTCATCCTTAGGTCATCAAACCTCCCTCTTAGGCTTTCTGCCTTTGCTCTTAGTACCTCAGCATCTCCTCCATGTACTAGCTTCAACTTATCCCACATTTTCTTTGCAGAGGTGTAAGTTTTGACATCTTCAAACTCAACATCGGAGAGTGATGATGCAAGTTTTATCATCATGCAGTTATGCTCATGCTTTACTCTTAATTGCTCAAGAGTGTGAGGTTTTGTTGGAAACACATATTTAGTATCTAAGTATTGAACAATATCATTTCCAATACCTGATGGGTGGCGTCTTATTCTTATTTGTCATGATGCAAAGTTGTCTTTATTCAACTTAGGCACATCCCATCTATTCATCTTGTGATCTTGTGCTTGAGCTGTTTGTAAGATAAATATTTTTATGATGTGTGTTGATGGAGTGTATCTTACCAAAATGTAACAGGGGTGGAATAGAGATATATTTATTAGAAATGTATAATGTATTAAGAAAGAATGGTTTGATTGATTTGTTAATTGATTGTGAATTGATTATCTTGAAATGTAAGGTGTTGATGTGTAGATTGTTCTTTAAATTACCTAGATTGTATTGGATTCTTTTAACCTCGATTGAATTTAATTGATTGTGTATTACAATTGTGATTAGGGAGAAGATAAGATGTTCCTCTTTTATTCCCAAATGCACAAATGGAAGATCCAAGTTGATCAACCCCAAAGAAGGGTTAATACACAAATGAATCAACTATTTGGAAGGGAGAATAACAAAGGAGATATCTTAAATTTTGTTAATTATAAGCATATAAATGACATATGATAGTAATTGAAGAAGTAGGAGAAATGCACTAACCTTGAAATATTGCAAATCAAATAATGCTATTTTCTGAGGTCTGTTTTGAGTTTCTGGAAAAACTGACAGTTGATCCCGAATCGAAATGCAAAGATGAACAAAACCCAGAAATCTTTTTCCATTCTGATGTCATCTTATGAAAAAGGTCAACCTTGACCCACAAATGTCAACCCTGACCCAATAATGTTGACCCTGACATGCACAGATCCGAAAGTGACTATGTTCGTGGATCTCGGAAGTTTGCTGAAAAGGGTATCCAGATCTAGTCTCAAAACTGCAATCCTAAACCTGTACCTACAAGAAAAAGAGGTTTGTTTGTTGTGGGGGAGGGGTTTGCCTTAGTAAAACCCTGATTTAGGAATTAACCTTGAAATCAATAAAGTATAGAATGCTAACAAGTAGTAGAATTGAATCTAACAATGAAGCTATGATACTCAATAGATATGTAATTGAAATTCAAATGTATGCAAGTATGTAAGTATGAAAGCAATGGACTTTAGAAACCATAAACCTCCATGAGTGTATGATTGAAATCCACTTTGAAGAGATGATGAAAGAGTCTTGAAGATGAACAAAGGATTTTGAAGGAAGATCACACCACCATGATGGCTAGATCTAGGGTTTGAATGATGAATCTTGAATATTTGCACCTAATCCCTTCAAAGTCTTGAAAGCTTGAATCCTTGATCTTCAATGGAGAACTTGAATGCTTGAGAGGAAGACTTGAACACCTTGAGAGCTTGGAAATAGATGCTTGAACCTTTTTTTCTTCTGTACAAAATCTTGATTAGAGCTTTTTGCACTTAGAAGACTTAGAGAAAATGAGAGAAAGAGGCTTCCTTTTATATGAAATTAGGGCACAATCTTCTAAGGAGGCCTACATAGGATAATTAAATTATAATTAGACCCATGCCCCTAGAAAAGGACCTATATTAAATATAATTTAAGAATCAACACTTTGGAACCTGAAACAGCCGACCCAGAAGTGGGAAAACTAAATTTTTGATGAGCCCCGACAGTTGACAAGTTTCCTGATTTGAAAGGGTGACCCAAGTCATGGTCGATGTCAACCCTGACCCAGGGGGCTAGAACCCCTAGAAAATATGCCAGGTGGGGTATGAGGTGCCCAGAGAGGCCCAATCAGGGTCCTGAATAGGCACAGAAGCATGAGATGATGCAGAAACAGGATGATGATATGGTAGAGGTCAAAAAGGTCCCCTACAGAGGGCTAAACACTCTTAACATAGAAGTTCTTCCATTTTAAGATGATACATTAAGCCCCCACTTTAGCAGGAGTATGGAAATCGAATGTGCTCACAGTAAAGTTAGAGTAAAAAGGATCCTAGTTGATTGCAATGAGATAGAATATCACTAAGTCAGGGATATGAGCCCCCAAACCAAGGATTCTAACTCAACATACATACATAAAGATATGGGAATAAAGAGAAATCAATCATAGAAGAACATACATTCCTACATAAGTAAGACAAGAACAACACCATAGATATCATAGCTTCATGATATAATCCTACTAGCATGAAAGCAAAAGAGAGAAAAGAGATAGTGATTACCTCGCCTAGTAAGATGCCCACCTTACTATGAATCACCATGGAGGGAGAGCACCCAACAGGTTCACCCATAAACTGTGTTTTTAATTGTAAATGTGTCTTCTAACAGCTTTTGAAAATATCCATAGATCAACATTCTTGTATCACTATGGAATATAAAATGCGTGTCCATTCAGGATTTAGCAACTTATGTGCGTTACCTTTCGAGGATTTAGCATATTGTAAAAATAAAGAAAAGGGTGCGTATCTTTTCAGGGTTTAGCAACTTATGTGCGTTACCTTCCAAGGATTTAGCCAACATAAAAGAAAAAATGCGTGTCTCTTCAGGATTTAGCAACTTGTGTGTGTTACCTTCCAAGGATTTAGCATGCTGCACAATGTAAATAAATGTAAATTATAGTACAAGGGAGACCCTATATATTCCCCCCTCATTATCATGGCTACCCACTAGGCAAGATAAGGAAGAAGAAGAGAGGATACCTACTTCACAAGGTAAGGAGATATCCAACTTAACAAAAATGTATACCATATCCTTAGCGAAGAGTATTGACCCTTTCATCCAAGAACATAGATAATCGTGAAATGGATATGTCACTTAAATGGAAAAAGGATCCTCAAAGAGGAAGAGATCTTATCAACAAGATCCCTACCAGAGAGGAGTGCTTAGGATAAAATGTCATCTTCTAAAGAAAAGAGAGAACAAAGATTCACTCAACAAGCCCACTGTGATCAAGAGGAAGAGGAATCCTTGAATGAAGGATAGAAAACTCTAACCAAAAATCTAGGGCAAGAGTTTATAAAGAACATAATTTGCAATATAAAGAAGAGGTAATGACCTAGTACAATCACCTCTCAAATAAGAAGGTATCAATGGTCAAAACATAGATCTTTATAAGGAAAATAATGTTTGCAACATAAACAAATGACACTAAGATAAGGAAAGTAGATCCTTAGATAGAGGTAGAAGGAGATAATACCTTGCCCCCTAGGGATGACGACAAAGGATATATCAAATTATATCAAAATTATAAAAAAAAAAAGAGATATCCTTACAAAACAGATGTCCTAGAAAGAATATCATGAGTGTAGTAAGTTATAAGGATAGAATGCAGAAAGAATAACCAATTATACTCAAAACGACATTTATGTTAAGAGGATAATGGATCCTATAAGACTAGAATAGAATACCTCTTGCCCACCAGTTCAAGAGACAAGAGGAGAAACATATTCGAACTTGTAGAAGAAGAAGGGGAATGCCCTATGTCAAAATTATGAAGAAATTGTAATACCGCTCAAGAATAAGATATAATTCCACGAGAAGCTCTATCTCTAACATATAATTTGAAATGTACACAATCAGCAAGTAAATGTTTATTACTATTGTGGAAAGGACATTTGTATTTATGTAAAGCATTTTTTGGAATAGGTTTAAAGTTTTTTTTCTTTGAATCCATCAAGTGAACATACACTTTCTTAGCCACATCTTGAGGAGTATCAGGATGATCTAAAGTAGGTGTTGGAAGAAGAATATCAAGAGGAGGACGATAATTAATATCAGCCACATGAAATTGAGAAGATGAATAACCTATACCATACATATCATGTTTAGGAGATACATTGATCGTGTTTTTAATGCCATATTCATTAACACCAAGTCCTAAACCCTTATAACCTTGTTTATCTACCATAGTGTATCCAGTAGTATACCTATCTTGCATAGCATCTATGGGAGATGATTGATTATGATGCTTATAAGAGAATGTTGTGTAAGGTGGAACAATGGTTTTAGGAGAATTTTCTTTGGATTTCCCTTTATTATCATCATGGATAGGATAATAAGAAGAAGGTAAATCTAGAAATTCTTGCACATCCTCATCTTGTACCATAGTTTGAGCCTTAACAAAAGTATAAGAAGAACTAGGGATGGAAGATGGAATAATAGGAGTGGGATTACTAGAAATGATTGGATTAGGAAGGTTAAGATTAGGATTAGGAAGATTAGGTAATGAAGTGTCATATACCAAATTCTTCAAATAATCTAGAAGAACAATAAGTCCACTACACAAATCCTTAATTAAAGTTTTGAAAGTAGGGAAACTAGTATTGGTCAATCTTAGAATAGCATAAGCAAGTGAAACATGAAGATTGAGAAACATGATAAAATGGATAAAACTCTCATAGACATCAAAGGTACTATAAAGAGATGATAAAAGAAGTATAATGAGAAAATTTTCCATACACCAAAAGAATTTCATGATGAAAATGCAAGAAGTGTTTTTGTATTTATAAATGTGAATTGTAATCAAAGATATAAATCTAACACCAAAGAGAAGGGGTTGTCTATCGCGGGTTCACCAAAATGTAAGATAAATATTTTTATGATGTGTGTTGATGGAGTGTATCTTACCAAAATGTAACAGGGGTGGAATAGAGATAGATTTATTAGAAATGTATAATGTATTAAGAAAGAATGGTTTGATTGATTTGTTAATTGATTGTGAATTGATTATCTTGAAATGTAAGGTGTTGATGTGTAGATTGTTCTTTAAATTACCTAGATCGTATTGGATTCTTTTAACCTTGATTGAATTGAATTGATTGTGTATTGAAATTGTGATTAGGGAGAAGATAAGATTTTCCTCTTTTATTCCCAAATGCACAAATGGAAGATCCAAGTTGATCAACCCCAAAGAAGGGTTAATACACAAATGAATCAACTATTTGGAAGGGAGAATAACAAAGGAGATATCTTAAATTTTGTTAATTATAAGCATATAAATGACATATGATAGTAATTGAAGAAGTAGGAGAAATGCACTAACCTTGAAATATTGTAGATCAAAGAATGTTTTTTTCTGAGGTCTGTATTGAGTTTCTGGAAAAACTGATAGTTGATCCCAAACTGAAACGCAGAGACGAACAAAACCCATAAATATTTTTCCATTTTGATGTCATCTTATGAAAAAGGTCAACCTTGACCCACAAATGTCAACCCTAACCCAATAATGTTGACCCTGACCTACACAGATCTGAAAGTGACTCTGTTCCCAGATCTCAGAAGTTTGCCAAAAAGGGTATCCAGATCTGGTCTCAAAACTGCCATCCTAAACCTATACCTACAAGAAAAAGAGGTTTGTTTGTTGTGGGGGAGGGTTTTTCCTTAGTCAAACCCCAATTTAGGAATTAAACTTGAAATCAATAAAGTACAGAATGCTAGCAAGTAGTAGAATTGAATCTAACAATGAAGCTATGATACTCAATAGATATGTAATTGAAATTCAAATGTATGCAAGTATCTAAGTATGAATGTAATGGACTTTAGAAACCATAAAACTCCATGAGTTTATGCTTGAAATCCACTTTGAAGAGATGATGAAAGATTCTTGAAGATGCACAAAGGATTTTGAAGGAAGATCACACCACCATGATGGCTAGATCTAGGGTTTGAATGATGAATCTTGAATGTTTGCACCTAATCCCTTCAAAGGCTTGAAATATTGTATCCTTGATCTTCAATGGAGAACTTGAATGCTTGAGAGGAATACTTGAACACCTTGAGAGCTTGGAAATAGATGCTTGAACCTTTTTTGCTTCTTTACAAAATTTTGATTAGAGCTTTTTGCACTTAGAAGACTTAGAGAAAATGAGAGAAAGAGGCTTCCTTTTATATGAAATTAGGGCACAATCTTCTAAGGAGGCCTAAATAGGATAATTAAATTCTAATTAGACCCATTCCCCTAGAAAAGGACCTATATTAAATATAATTTAGGAATCAACACTTCGGAACCCAAAACAGCCGACCCGAAAGCGGGAAAACTAAATTTTTGATGAGCCCTGGCAGCTGACAAGTTTCCTGATTTGAAAGGGGGATCTAGGTTAGGGTCAAGGTCGACCCTATCCCAGGGGGCTAGAACCCCTGGAAAATATGCCAGGTGGGGTAGGAGGTGCCTAGAGAGGCCCAATCAGGGTCCTAAACAAGCACAGAAGCATGAGATGATGTAGAAATAGGATGATGATATGGTAGAGGTCAAAAACGTCCCCTAAGGAGGGCTAAACACTCTTAACATAGAAGTGCTTCCATTTTAAGATGATACACTGTTAAACTCCATTTCTAAGCACACTAGCTCTGATACCAATTGTTAGTAATAACTGAGAGGGGGGGTGAATCAGTGGCCTCAAAAATATTCTAATAATCAACCCAAAAACTTAGTACCACAATAGTAAGCCTCTAGTTATCTTCAGTCCTATAAGATGAATGCCTCCAAATACTTTTATCAAATTACTACTGCTCGGAATGCTTTGTTAAACCTTCTACTGTATGTTTACCAAATAGCAGTCTGTTAATTTACCGAAAGACAGTAAATTATCTAAAGTATACCGATCAATCCTGTTAAGTTATGTGTAATGAAAAAGACTAAAGTAATGACTCATAAACACATTGACACATGGATTTTTAATGTGGAAACCATGTTAAGGGAAACACCACTTGGGACCGGTAACCCAAAATTTTCACTCTTCTAAAGTGAGCTCGGTGAAGAGCCAACCCTGTTAAAGGTTACAAACACACTGTTAGGTGTGACCTTGTTAGAGGATTTAAAAGTTTATCCTGTCACTTGATATCGGGCATCTCTGTGCTACCTTCCTTGATCAAAAACTCACTTGGTCTGTCAATAGGTATCTGGCATCTCATGTTATCTTCATGATCAAACTTTTTGATACTCCTTGGGATGTATCTAAATATAGAAAGGATCTTTAAATCCCACTCAGTTAAGAGACTTTATGAATCAATGGTTAAACTGAAATAGTATGATCTATTCACATATATATCTTGTACTTGTAGATTTTCAGATCTATTATAATCTCAAAAAACTATTCTGATCAATATATCTCATTTTATACCTTTGCTCCATTTTTATTCTGCTCGGTGTTGTTGTGCTCTGTTTCTTGGTGTCCACAGAAAAGTTTATCTCTTTCCTCATCTTGATTGATCAGGATTGTATGAAGTTTCTCTTCATTAGTTTCTCTTCAACATCCCCTTTTCATTCATTCACCCACACAATTCGTAATGAATTGAGTTGTCTCTTTATAGACATGATATCACCATTTTTAGGTTCTTGATTTTCTTGATCTTGGCGTGATCCACAATTCTTGCCAATTAGATTGAAAGAAAAACTCTTGTTTAATCTCTCAGAGATCTTCTTGCCAAATGGACAAAATAGCTTTAAATCCATTACTTATCTTTGGCTTTATCTTGTCAATGAAAACAAAGATAACTTCCAATTAAGTCTATATTTAGCTCTGCCAGCTAGATATTTTGTCATTTCTGAACTCAAGTTAATTTCGGTGTTTAACTCTTTAATAGCTTCGGTCAACACTCCAGTTTTCCTCGAGCTTCTCCATTGGTTAACACTATGTTTATGGCTGTCGGTTATGCTTGTAATTATACTTGTTGGTAATTCTTGTCGGTGTTCTTTCTCGGGCATCATTGTGACTTGAATTTCGGTGATCTTTGTCCGTCAGTATTCCACTTACCGTTGGTGTTTGAAGTCATATTTTCGAATGCTTGTCTTTTATTCATTACTTAAGGCATAATCTTTATTTCTTTGATTCTTTGAAGTCTTTGACACTTTGATTATAACCGATTATATTATATCAAGTTGAAATCAATGACAATACAATCCATTAACTGATTTAATGTCTTGCATTATCCTTCTGCATTTTGGTGATCAACTTAAAATCTTCAAACATTCAATTAGTTACATGTCATCAGTTTTATCATACTAATTTAATATAATCTGTTGGTGATATTTCTTATTTGGTCGTTCTCCCGATTCCTTGTCCTTTTTCTAGTTCTGGCTTATCCATTTCAGTCCCTTCTTATTCAGTCTGGCTTCAAACTCTGCAAATTTTCAGGTTTTCATGCTTATTACATTGCCAAAATTGTCAAAAACCTGATAAACCCTAGCAACCAAATGTTAAACGATGTATTTTGAAACCCTTGGCCATGTCTTTATATTTCATCGTTACCTTTTTTCAAGTCACTAAAGACATGTGCCTTAAGTCAGGTCACTTAATCGCTTTACCAGAAATGAATATGCTAAAACATCTCCCGACTTTGCTTTTACCTTGTGTCGCGTAGTCTTGATAAAAAATAGAATATTCTCTCAGTGTATCGAGACTTAGCGATTTCCTCTCAGTCGGGTTGTCACTTGATATCATGTTATGAGCTTTTAAAAGGAATGGGACCCACCTCAGTCGGGTGATCGCGAGAAGAAATGGCCAGTCAAAGAAATGTCTCCCGACTTTGCGATTCATTTCATGTCGCATGGTCGCTGGATCAGCTATGTCAAACAGTTAAGCTCTTTCTTCAGTCGCATGGTCTCGTGATAATTGGCGGTTAAGAGATAACAGTCATGACTCAGCGACTAACTGTTTCATGCTAAGAGATTTCCCTCAGTCGGGATGTCGCCAGATCAGGGCGGTGAGTCAGGTTTCAAGTATGCATAAAGTGGATGAAAGAACAGATGACACTTGTCACAGAACTAATGGTTGTCGGGTGATCACTTGATAAAGGAAGTGGATCACGCGATAACAAGACTAGGGTATGTTTGCCCTCAGTCGTGAAGTCTCTTGATATTTTAAAGGGTATATGAATTTATGAGGCGATTATGCGACGGCCGTTCGATGAAGGAGTAAAAGGATCTGACGGTGGTCGCGAAGTCTGATGATAAAAGTGCCCTAGGTAAAAAGTCCTTCCGACTAAGAGATTAGGGTATGTCGCGAGGTCGCTGAGAATAGAAAAGGGCACGTGCTTCAAGTTAAAGGTAAAGACACAGGATCACGTGACAGAGCGACTGAATGACTGTTCAATACATCGCTTACTCGCTAATGTTTTCAGATGAAAGGAATACAGCTCGCGACTGTGCGACGAGGAAAAAGGATAGTTGTCGCGCACTCACCGATCAAAAAAGATAAAGGGAATAGAGCTTGCGAGTATGCGATGAGCCAAAAGAAGATAGATGTCGTGCACTCGCGGTCAAGTATGAAGTAATATAAAAGGGCTCGCGAGCGTGCGACGAGCCAAAGGACAGAATGCATCACTCACCCGCGCATAAAATGAAAGCTGGAATGTTAAGATGGCGAGTGAGCAACTAGACAAAGTTTGCAATGAAAAAGTGAATGTCGCTCAGTCGTTGAGGCTCAAGTGGTATGGAAAGTTAGCTCGCGAGTTAGCGATGAGCTGTCAGTGAGGGAAGTGTCGCTTACTCGCCGATCAAAAAGAGAAAAGTATAAAAGTGGCGCGGGTGTGCGACTGACATGAAATAAAGATCAAAGACAACGCATCGCTCAGTCGCAAAAGGTAAAAAGTGCAGTGAAAATGGATGGCGACTATGTGATGAGAAATAAAAAAGATGTGTCACTCACTCGCGGGGATTTTTCTGAAGGTGAAAATGTAGTAGCAGTGCAGACAGAACACGTGAATTGATAGAGCAGAATTTGTCAAAGGGGTTGATGGTGCATTCAATGTACGTTCACCATGTTCACCATGTCTAGAGCCCAAGTTGTTCAGTTTGCAGCGGTGAGGTATTTTTCTTGATTTGCAGTGTTTCCAAAGGTTGATCAGAGAATTATAAATTTCAGAAAAGTATGCACAAGTCGATCGGCTGATATCTGAAATAGTTTTGTTTCAATATCGGTAATGAGAAATAGATTCAGATACTGTAGGTGAGCAGAGTTATGGCTGAGATTTCACAAGTACAAGAGAAAATATTAATATAGACAGATTCAATAAAGTATGGTTTAAGTTCTTTATAGTAAAGATTAACGTCAACAGGTTCCCACTTGTTGTACATCACCGATGCTAGATGGGATAGGCGTAAAGATGCAGGCACTGTGTATTCTTGACTTCAGGTAGCTACCAGGCGGTGAAGTGAAAGCTA